>CM077154.1:4695617-4915936 GCA_039583875.1 Platanthera guangdongensis | reverse complement strand
GCGACCTGGAGGTATCGGATGTCTCTCCATGGGAATCATTGGTCAGGGTGCTCGAGGGGACATGACTTTTAGTTGGCTAGTCTGTCGGAGCCTTGCCTTTCCCCTAGGTTGCGGGAGTGTGCGGCGCCCGCAACCTTCGGCTTCTTAGACGGCGGCGACGATAGAGGTTGTTCGCGGGTGGCCCGCTTTTGGGAAGCAAGGGCTGGGGTCTCGCGATGTACTACAGTCGTCGCCTCGGTACGGGCTAGCTCTCCAGAAGCGCCTCGCGCACTCTCGTAAGGAGGGTGCAGGGGGATGTCTCGCTCACCTGCAGAAAGAGAGTCAAGGTGAAAGGAAAAGAATGGGCTAAGTGAAAAAAGAGATGAAGGTGCGAACAGCTTACCTCCCCCAGGCGGGACAGGGTAAGGATGTCCACGTTCCTGCAGAGGAACGCGACTTCGAAGTTCTTCCCTTGGAAGAACCCACACAGCTCGGCTTCATGGCCCCCCAGGATAGGGGGGCGGTAGCTCGCCTCGCTAAGCTGGACCGGTGAGAAAGGGACATTGCCTAAGTATCTCTTGACAAAGACGAATTTCCTTAGACAGTTATGGCTCTTGTTTACTGTCTTTCGTACCTTGACGTGATTGCTGGAGAAGTAGGCGGTTCCATCCCTATTCTCCCGGAAGTAGAACAACTTGCGAAAGACAGCAAGGCCGAACTCGATCCGCTCTTCCCGCAGGAAGCAGGCTAACCCGACCACGACGACAATGGAATTGGGGGTCATCTGGCCAAGGACGACCCCAAAGTATTTCAGGATTAGGCGGACCTCGGTCCATAAGGGAAGCCGGAGGCCCGCGTCAAAGTGAGCTATGGGGATGGCGAGTTCCACCTCCGAGAGGTCATTGATCTTCTCCTCCTCCCCAGGTCGCCTCGCCACAAAGCCAGGAGGGATGAAGTCTCTCCAATCGCGTCAAGAAATTCGCTTCAGTAATAGCGGCGTAGGAAAAAGAGTGGTCGGAGAAGGTCCAGGCGCATTTGATTCGCCTGTCAGCATCACCACCGCCGACGCCCATCTCACAGACAAGTAGCTGAGCGAGGCCCTGTAGTTCTCGCAAAGATCAGATGAGCTGGTAGCCGAAGGAAGTAAGGAGCGGAGGTCTTAAATGCGGTAGGTAAGAAAGGGCGGCAGTGCCTATTTATAGGAAAGAAAAAGGCGGGAAAACGTCCCGTCGGCGGGAAATGTGTGGATAGCAAAACGTGCTCTGACGCTTCGACTTTCGGGCCCGCCACAGGTTCCTACCAGCTCGCCACAACACTACAAAAGTTTTATTCGACAGCGAGCTGCGCTGACTTGCGTCCGCCCAAGAAGCGGGCAAGCCGCGACTCGCGTCCGCCAAAGGAGTTAGGCGAGTCACGCTGACTCGCATTCGGCAGGTCATCAGCCTTGCTCCCGCCAAGCTAGACGAGCGATCTGTGCGAGTTGTCTCAGCAACCTCGTGCCCGCCTAAGGAAGTGGTAGGCGAACAAGAGCGTCTTGTCCGCACGCGCCTAAAATAAAGCTATGCAGTAACAAGTTATGAAAATAATAATACAACAAACATAGGCACGTCAGTGGGCGAGAAGTCTCATACAATTATGAATAAGAAAAGTTCGATGCCCTTAGAAAAGAATAAAATTTCATGGCCCTATCACGCGGGCGGATCCACGATATAGGTGCAAATCGGGCCTGGCGACCGGTAGCATGGAACGGAGAAAGGGGGAGGGATGGCTCAGTATTGAATCCATTTCCACCTGCCCCGCCCCGCGTCCCGTACCGAGGCGGCACGCTAGGGTAGAAGTACTCACGAACCACCAGTAGCTCCCGCTGGGCCAGGTCGACCTCATTCGTGGCGTGTCTGAGTTGTTCTTCCACTCGCGTAATGTGCACCCCCAGAGAAGTCCACTACAACAAATTGCACTTATAGTAAGGACCTAAATCGTTACAATAAGTACCAAAAATCGTTACAAAAACTCTTTAGTAACGAAAAAAACTTTATGTAACGGTCGTTCTCTAAAGCTCGACGTTAAAACTTCGTGTGACGAATGTATGCATGTCGTTACAAATAAATTAATTGTAACAAACGATACTTCCTCATCTAATCTAAAAGATTTTTCCTCACAATAATTAAAGTTTCAATTAATTTTGTACCGTTAGCCAGCCCGCGGGCGGGCGCCGGCCCGACTAATTTCAAACATTCATTGTGGAATGAGCAATATAAACCCGAAATTCAAGTTTTAACTAGGGGTGTGAGACTAAAAGAGGTGGGTATATATTGTGAGGAAAATCTTTTTGTCACAAAACATTTTCATGATGTGGTTACAATTGATACATATTGTGAGAAAAATTTATAATTTATAACATAACATTACTGTTGTTACAAAATACTTACATTTATAGTGACAAATTAATTATTATTGTAACAAAATATAAAATATTTGTTACAAAAAAGTACTTTTTGGTAACAATAGAAAAATTCGTTACTAATATAGCTATTAGTAACAAACTGTGTTTAGTTATATTTCAGTCCTTACGATAGGTACAGTTTGTTGTAGTGGTCGTCCCATCCCCGTCAGCTGGGCGCCTCATGCCCTCCAGTACTATGAACTGGTCCTCCGCCTCGGCCTTATCCTCGTCCACCCTATCGCAGACCTCCTGTATCAGCAGGGATTGTTTCTGAAATAACCGTGTCACCCGCCTCTTCATACCTTCAATGTCCTACGGGTCGCTCAGATATTCGGATATGTGGTTCGTTGAATGGGGAGGCGAGTATCCCCCGCTGATGTCGACATCGGAGGAGGAGATCGCCTGGAAGCCTACAGGAGGAGGAGAGATCAGTAAAAACAAGCGATCATCAGCGAGCAAGCGTACAAACTCACCGGGGACCGTACACCCCCCCCCCCCCCCCCGAGTTGGCAGGCGGTCGGGAGGTACCCGGCTGGCCCTGTAAGAGCTCGCCTTCAAAAACTGCAAAAGACTTTCCTAGCCCAGGGGGGCTGGCAACGGAGAAATCACAGGAGGGGCATGCCCCTAGGCAGAAGGGCTGACGGCCCGCTCAGTTATCAGTGGGGAAGAATGCCCCAGTTTACTCCTTTTGCCCCCATCTTCATGAGGCGTCTCCTGCAGAAAGAGAAATCAGGAGCCGAATGACAAATCAGACAAGAGGCCAGCATACCTCATGGGCGACCGCCTGACTATTTTCCCTTTCTTCGGCCTAAAGAGGGGGTCTGGTGATCCACGCACCAGTTGTGGGGCAGTATCAAGGACCTGCTCCCGCGTCCCCTCCCTCACAGCCACCAGGCGCGCTCGCATCTCTTCTAACACAGGCATCGTTCAGCTACTGTTCGCGAGGAGGTTGGAGAAAGAAGACGGGATCTTTATCGTAGGCTTGGTGGCATATTTATAACATGAGGGTGAGATCCACCGAAAGATTACCTCCAGCTCAGCAGAAGCACTCACCGAACACACGCGAGGTTGAATGATTCTTTCCGAGCTTTGCCAAGCTCAAAAAGAGCGGGGATTATGTACAATCCTGTGTTCGTCGAGTGGGTCGGTCAGGCTAGGCGAGCGAGCCAGGGCGACTGACCCACACCAGTACAGAAGGCGGGCGAACCCAGATGGTCGGCTCGCTCTCGCCAAGGCTAAGCGAGCGAACCATGCGAGCCAACCTATCCCGCACGCGCTAGCCTAGGCGACCTTATCTTCGACCTGCCTCCGTGTAGGGCAGGCGAACCATGGCGGCTCGGCTTGCGCTTGCCTAGTGATCGGAGGCGAGCTGCGCGAGCCAGGCCGCATCCGCCCTGTAGAATGGCGAGTTGATCCCGTGCTCCTCGACACCCGCCCTACGGGTTCCAGAGGCAAAATTACCTAGATGCCCTTGTAGAAGGTGCAAATAGCCTTCCAAAATAGCGGAGATTGGCTGTTGGCAGACCAAATTGGGCTGCATTTAACCATTCAGAACAGCGGAGGTGTGTTATTTTCAGACCATTTTCAGAAAACTATAAATAGACCCAAGGGGGTACCTCAGATGGCATGCTTACTTGTGCCCCGGTTGCACTTTCTGAGGTATCCTTAGCTCATCATTTGGCTAGGAAGGGGAAGCGCTCTAAGATCTTCTGGGTGTGTGGTGGGACCTCCACGCCGAGCCCTTGGGTCTGTCCCCTGTTCTTTTTCCTTAGTCATTTGACTCGCAAGAGAGATGTAAGTGTGCGATCACCCCTTTCCTAAGGGTGAACTCCACAGAGACCGAGTTTTTAGTTTCAACACAAATGATCACCCTATTACACTTCTAAGCAATGAATGTGCATGATTGAACATCTCTCGACATCCTTCTACTCGTAGACCACCACGAGAAAAGTCTGATAGATGATACCACGTATTTTGATATGGTTTCAAGTAACCTCTTTCAAAATGATATCCGGAATCGACCACATAATATTTTCCCGAAAAGTACTAAAAATTATTAAAAAAAATAATAGTAATAAATAGATATAAAAAGTGCTAGTTACTTAGAGGTGGATGGGGGAAGTTATAACAGAGATCACTTGTGGCAAAATTGAAAATACGTCTATCGTGTGTTGATCCCTCCCAACTAGCCATAACGAAAGTGAAGCACATATTGAAATCACAAACAACCATGACATTTTGAGTTAGACTACCACGTCTCCCAGTATAGGGTACATGACTTCCAACTGGTATACACGTAACAACAAGTGTGTCATCTATAGCTCCAACACAATCTTTAAAAAAGATATGTCACGTCTGTCATACAGAATCTCTGGTGGAGTGCTACTGAAAGACCTATCTGACGGCTGAATCACTTCCTTTGCTAACTATAACAACACGCGAAGACCACAAGAAAAAAATCCGCTATTTTTCTCTATTGAGTGCAGAAATCGCTTGCATGTTTTTCTCATTGATTCATTATGCGACAATGTATACCGTCAAAGTTAGGATTTCTCTGGATGTAGTCCTTGTTTCCTGAAATCCACACTTCTTTTCTAGAGAATATAATAAATTCATAAACATTTCTTGGCTTATCATGAAAGAGTCATGAAATCTAACTCGTGGGCCGCGAAGTAGATCTCCAATCCATTTATCACTTGTTTGTTTCGAATTCATGCGTGGTACTGGAAGGTGTAACCGAGAGGTATATTCGGATACCAAAGATATTGTTGCTACCACATTCTGATGATGGACAATCACATAATTTTTTCTAGCAATCTCCTATTCTTTTGCGAAATTTTTAGAATCATCACTAGACATATTCTGTTAATAAAATGCATTACCAATAATTATTACCACAAAAATAACAAATGAGAACAACAGAACAATCATAATAGAAGATGATATCATAATAATGTCCGCAACAACAGAACAACAATAAAGAAGATGATATCATAATAGTGTCCACAATAACAGAATAATCATAACAAAAGATAATATCATAGAAGACTCGACAACAACAGAACAATCATAATAGAAGTTGATATCCTAATAGTGTCCACATCCGAACAACATAAAACATGTCAAAAGATAACCCCACTACCCTCCACGGATGAAATGGTTATGTAGCCACTTTACATTCATGCTATCTGGTAGGCACAATAAAGTCTCCCTTTGATTTTTGTCCATAAAATATGTGATTGCAAAATCATTAGTGTCTTCATCAGACTGCACTTTCGAGTACTTGGATAATTTGTCTATTGCCTGACAAATGCTAAACTCAGAAGAAGATTTTTTGAGTGGCTCCTAGATGTATCGACTAATGGTTTTAGAAGACTCCGCCAAGTCTTCTAAAATGAAGCTAACAACTTTGTTTTCCCCTTTCTTCCTATTTTGCTAACTCAGATCAGATGTAGCTGTGGTCTCACGTGGCAGAGGAATTTCGCTGACCTTAATGTCTTCATGTTCATCATCTGACTTTCCTATTTCATCAACGGACTCTAGGATCTCATTTATGGTGTTGGGGGTGCAAACATGTGTCCTGTCGCGATAACATAACAGAACATCATGTTCAGTTTGTCCTCTAACTCTGGCTGGATTCCTGAATACCGGAATTTCTTTCTCTCGCTGAGACAACCTGAAAATTACACATTTTAAAAATTAGACGATGATATTTCTTACAATAATTAAAATCATTTTACTTTAGTAAATGAATATCTTCAATTTTTTATCTCACTACTTGTCCGAGGCGTCTATAGTCTTCTTTGATGCATTTCAACCCAATCTGGTCTCACCATGTTTCAACTATGTCCATAATTTCCACTTATTCTTCAAGTGATCCCATTTAGTTTTTTAGTTGAACTTTATCATATTTTTTCCCAATAACTTTTCAAATTTTTCATAACATTTCTCCAACCCTCTTTATTAAAATGTGTGGTCGGTCGATTCCCAAGTTCCATCTTTTTAATGCATATGTCATAGAAAAACATGACATTTGTAGTGTCCCAAAAAGTGGTCACCCCACCATCTTTTGCCCATCCTTAGAAAATAAAATATGTTATTTTTTTAATGAACACACACACTTACACATTAGTACATATTTATGAACAATACACACACATATACACACACACACACGCAGATATATATATATATATATATATATATATATATATATATATATATATAATACACAAACATATAACACACTCACGTACATACAACATACACATACATATAATAAACAAACATATAACACACGTACATACAACATACACACATATATAATACACACACACACATACATATACAACGCACACAACACATACACAACACACAAACGCTATAAACACAAACAACACACACAACACAAACACAAACAACACAACACACACACACACACACACACACACACACAAACACACAAAAACACAACACACACACATACAACACACACATACAACACACACATACAACACACACATACACAACAGAAATTGCAAAGAAGGAAAGCACAACAGGAGAGCACAAGCAACATGCATATGTCCAGCAACAAGCATATGTCTGGGAAATTGGTAAATAACAATGGAGGAATATACAGAGAAATCATAAAAATCAGAAATTGCAAAGCAGGAGAATACAACACGATGGTAAATAACAATGGAGGAATATACACAGAAATCATAAATCCAGTGACAAGCTTAGGCGAGACGGAGAACGACTGCGCACCAACAAATCTGTAGGAATAATGCCAATGCATGTGGAGAACGACGACGCACCAAATCCACACCTGAAACCTGCGAAAAACTAGCATGTGGATGGGAATCAGGCAGATGAAGGTAGAATAAACATCAGAATAGGGAGAGACGGTGTAAAAACCTGTAGGGATAATCATGTTGTTGTCGTCAAGGATCGTCGGTATCCGGAGAGAAGGGAAAACCCTGCAGGGATAATAATCTATCGTTTATGAGGATTGACATTGTCAAGAGAGAAGGGATTATCGCGGGTCGTCGGTCGGGGAAGCAGGATCGCCGCTTTCTACGTAAGTTTTGGGGGAGAGAAGAGATCATCGGACTTTTGCGGCTGAACAGGGAAAAAAGTTGTGATCGTGTTTATACACAAAATCGCGGATAGTAATAAACGTGGTTTTCAAATTCAACCACCCCATACACTGCTTATTGGAAAAACGGCATTGTGTTTCCACCACACTGCAGGCAAAAAGCCTAACCAAATGCCACCTGAGTCTTTTGATAGTGAGACTCTTAGAACCAATGACTGATTTTTTTTGAAAAGTAGACTCTAAGAATTAATGACCGAGTCTTTTGAAAAGGAGACTCTTAAAACCAATATAACTAGATCTTTTGGTAGCGAGATCTTGAACCAGACAATCAAATATTTTGATAAGGAGATCTTAAACCAAATTGAATTCTTTGGAGAGAGATTCTAAAAACTCTTTTTTGAGGAATAGAAAATGAGAAAAAAAGAAGCAAAAGTGAGAAGTAGAAAAACTATCTTCTGATTTGAATCCTCCTTCAACAGTTTACTGAGAATTCATGGAATTTTAGTGGATTGGATCTTTGTTGATTAATCCTTGAAGAGAAGAAGGATTATAAGATTTGTTCCACTTGTCTCAGATTTTTTATAGCATATGGAAGACAAAGAAGAAGCCAAAAATTTGTCTCAGAATAATGTTGTATTATGTATCTTGTTCCATTTGTTTTTTCATCTGCTTGGAATCTGAATATATCAATCTCTAGAGAATTTCAAATTCTTATCACTAGGTGATTATCTTCAGAATAAATGAGATAATATCTTTCTAAACTTGTCTTCATAAAATCACATCCATGCTCTTCCATCTACTTCCAAATGTCTTTCAAAAATCCTGTAAAGAATCTTTCCTTAAGCCTTTTTCTAACATCTCTTCAATTTTTAATAACTTCCATATGTATAATCTTCAAATCTTTCTGAAAAAGATCTTCTGAATTTCCTTTCTGGGTAAGTGTCGACGCTATGTCGAGTTCAAATAAAAGGAGCGTCGAATTCTGCTTTAGAATAAAAATTATATATCATCTTGACTGAATATTCGAAGTCACGTCGATAACTTATCCACGCATGCGTCAACTTCTACTTAGGAGAGACATCGACATTACTTCAGAGAATGCATCGACACTCAGTCGAAGATATGTCGACTTCTAGTCGACGTTGCGTTGATTTCTACTCGATGCAAGTTTGCCTTGGTTGATTCTCTTCCTATTTTCAGCTTGCCTTTCTTATTCCTTTGACTATACTAACTTCCTAGGACATCTAATGACCAAATTATCCTCACTATACAATATGAGTAATTATCCTAGGAAAACAAAACTACATAAATAATTTGCGAAGTTAAGTCAAGTGGTTTCCCAACAATCTCCCAATGTTTAGCTTTACAACTTTTGCAAGAATTTTAAGTGATTTGATAACATAAAACAAAAGAAAAATTACATAGTATTTATATAGACATGAAGAAAGTTGGAGTACGTGCAAGCAACTAAAAACTTATCTCCAAGATAGAATTTATAAGAAATACTTTAAGAAGTTTGTGAAGAATAAACATAATTAATTTTGAGCTTTGCGGAATATATATATATGAAAGATTTAAAGTCCCCCTTAAAAGTCTCTTTATCAATGAACCTACTCAGCACATACCCTCTAATTGGCATCATTCACAGTCTTCCTCTTTTTAGTTGCAACTAGTACACCTCTAATGTGAACCACCAGTGGACCAGCCTTATCCTTTTCTTAAAACTCCCCTGTGCAGATATAATAATCTTTTTCAAAAACTATAGTTATATCCCCCCCCCCCCCGATTGAGTGCAGCCTTTTTTGCTGCCTCTTTGTCAATATTCAGTATAGTCTGATCAATCATTTCATGTTCCTCTTGAGCTGATGTATTGATCTGTCCATCAACATTAGTTGTTTCCAAATATTGATCCAGATCAACATCAATCTCCTTCAAGACATTTTTATTTCCAATTGTATTAAATGGATATGGACCTTGTGAAGCAATAAAGACCTTTTGTTCTATTTTCTGATCTTCAACTTGAATCTCCCCCTTCTGAACCTTAAGAGCAAGAGAGGTTAAGAAAGATCTGGACATATGGGAGGAAGACATCATTGATTGCATGTTGTCATCACTTTGTCTCAATTGGAGACTAAAGAAAAAAAGATAGCTCTCTCATGCTACTCATTTTAAATCTAGACTGTATTTGGTCAGCAAATCTTTTACAAAGTCTTGGATCTGTAGAGTCAAAAGTGATATTATCTACAAAAAATTGTACTATTAGCAATTGTTTTTTTTGTGTTCTTGTGAATAGTGTTTATCCACCTTTGCTCTTTCAAAAGAGTGTTCTAGAAGGGTAGTAGATAGATTCTTATACCAAGCTCTTGGATCTTGCTTTACACCATACAATGCTTTATTTAATCTATAAACATAAGAAGGAAAAACTAGATTGACAAAACTTTGAGGTTGTTTCACATAAATCTCTTCTTGTAGAATGTCATTGAAGAAATCACTTTTGACATCCATCTGATAGACTTTGATCTTCATATAAGATGCATACGCAAGAAATAATTTGATTGCTTCCAATCTAACCATTGGTGCAAAGGTCTGGTTGTAGTATATCCCTTCTTTTTGCCTAAATTCTTGTGATGAGTCATGTTTTATTTCTAACTAAGACTCCATTGAAATCCAATTTATTTATATATACCTATTTGGTTCCAATGATTCGGTAATTTCTATGTCTTCAAACTAGAGTTCAGACCTCATTTCTTTCAAATTGAGAAAGCAATCTTGCATGACAATAATCTAGTGGGAATCATTGTCTGCTTTCTCAAACCGCTTTGGTTCATATTGGGAAAGGAAGCATTGCAGCATAAAATCATTTGATAGTTGTTCCTGGTTTTAACTCAAATGGCCATATCTCCTGTCACTTGATAAGGGGGCTATCCTTGAGATTTGTTCTCTCAGGATTATTTTTAGCTACATTAAAGATATGAGTTACTTCTTTTTCTTCTTTAACGACAATTTTTAGTTCAACAACATGCATTTGAATCTGAAGAGTGTCTTGTACTGTGTTATTAATAGCTTTATAAGAGTCTTCATATTCTAAATTAATGTAAGCAATGTCAAACTAATTATTTTGCTCTTTGGATGAGTCTTCTCCATTTTTCTTAACATTTAGTAGCTCAAAATCAACAACCACGGGATCTTCATCCTGCAAAATAGTATTTGTGAAAGTTTTTTTCCGCTTGGAAAACATGTTAGCATCATGAAACACTACATGCATTGACTCTTCTATTTTAAAAGTCCTCTTGTTATAACATCTATAGGCTTTACTCATCGATGAATATCCTAAGAAGATACCATCATCAGGCTCCTTGTCAAATTTTACAAGATGACTTTCAATTTTTCAAATTAAAGCAAGCGCATCCAAAAATCATAAAGTATGAGACTATAGGTGTTTATCCCTTCAGAAGCTCATAAGGAGTCTTTAACTTTGTCTTGTAGATAAGATTTCTTTTCAGAATATAATTGATAGTGTTAACTGCTTCAACCCAAAAGGACTTAAGCAAGTTTGACTCAGGCATCAATGTCCTTCCTGATTCAATCAGTGGTCTATATTCCTTTCAGCTACCTCATTTTTTGAGGAGTTGTAAGAGTTGAAAAGTTGTCTTATCCATTCATTCTCACAGAATCTACAAATTAACTGATTTTCAAACTCTATGTCATGGTTACTTCTATTCATAATAATTTGAGTGTTAAATTCAGATTGAACCTGTCATATAATTAATGTAATATATATATATATATATTTATATTTATTTATTTACAAGATATAAAAATTCGGCATTTTAAAATATCTTTGGCATGTCTTTGACTTCCGAAATCCATCATTTAAAAACTCGATTCAACATGTTATTGACATCCGATATTTATAGTCTTGGCTCTAGCCAGGTGGATTCCCGATATGGTTTTAAAACTGGATCGGACCGTCCAGTTGAACCGGTCTAACTGTGAATTGGTCGGCTAGGTGGTCCAGTCAATCCTTTGAAACTGCTTCAACCACGAACCAGGTTGAAACCTAGTAACCGGGTAGTTAAACCCGCAACCCGGAAGTCGTCACGGGTTTACAGCAACTGATCAGTCCAGCCATGTGGCAGAATTCAAGGTTGGTGGGACTCGAATGTTGGTGTGTGGGTTTGTAAGGCCAAGTATTTAACCAATCGAGCAACCAAATTTTGATGAAAGGCTTCTTTTTATCATTTTGTGTTTCGTTCCCGGGATTGCGAGAGAGTGAACGACCGTTGGAGAGGATAGTCTAGGAGGAGGGAGGGGGATCCCTTCTTAGAACCCTTGGGAGCAATGGTGTAGAGGAGGGAAGAGGAGTCCTCACAGTATAGCGGGAGCAGGCGGCTGCTTGTTGCGATGCAGCATCATGTTGCGATGCGGCATCATTCTGCGAACGGGAGGGTGATAGGGTTCGACGCGCGGAATAAAAGAAATGAGAGATAGAGAGAGGGAGAGAGAGAGAGAGAAGAAAAATAGAGAAAGAGAGTTTTGAAATAAACTTCTGGCTTGATATTTCATTTCCACAGACAAACACATAGTCCTCCATGGATAAAGACCAAAATTCCCCCTTAAATAGGCTTAACACTATGAGGTAAAAACATAAAAAATTGTTTGCATAAAATATTAAAAATAGGAATTAATAGATCAATCGTGTGTTGCCCATGACTCGCGACGCTTGTAGGTGATCCCACAACGAGGATCCATAACATTTCCGTCCTGCTCGACATCAAGCTTGTCCTTAAGCTTGTCCTATGGTGGCGGCGGCAAGAGAACCAAGGGTGTTGTAGGAGGTTTGCCGACAAACGGTTTCAGCCGCGACACATGAAAGACACCATGAATCTATGTGTCATCGTCGAGTAGTGGTAAGCAACGTCCCTGCTGCGGTGTAGGATCTCTAAGGGTCCAAAGAATTTGGGCTCCATCTTCTGGTATGCCCCCTTAGAGACCGTGGCTTGACGGTAGGGCTGGCGTTTGACCCAAACCCAATCCCCGGGAGAAAAGAATAACTCGCGGGTACTACTGTTATAGGTTGTTTCCATCCATGATACGGCCTGAATAATACGATCCCTAGCGAGTCACAGAACCTTACCACGCATGCAAAGCTCGGTGTTGACAGCGGTGGAGTGAGCAGTGGCTCCAACATAAGTGAGAAGGCGAGGAGGCTCCTGATCATAAATGAGGTGGAAGGGAGTGATCTGGAGGGCAGTGTAGTAGGAAGTATTGTAACAATACTCCACGCATGGTAGACAGAAGTCCCATTCCTTAGGCCGATACCTTGTAAGGCAGCGCAAGTACATCTTGATTATCCTGCTGAACACTTTGGTCTGACCATCTTATTGTGAGTGGTAGGCAGAGGAGAGGGACAACTTCGTGTCTCAGAGGGAAAATAGTTCTTTCTAGAACTCAGAAGTGAAAACCTTGTCTCTATTAGACATGATGCTCTCTGGTTCCCCATGAAGGCAAAACACACGATCTAAGAAAATACGGGCCATGGAAGGTACCGTGATGGGTCAGCTTATGGCGATGAAATGGGCCCCCTTGGAAAAGTGGTCCACCACCACAAAATGACATTGTATCCTCGAGATGGAGGGAATCCCTCGATTAAATCCATGGAGATGTTAGCCCTTATCTGTATCGACACTGAGAGCGGTTGTAGTAAACTGGTTGGGGAGTGAGGCTCTGTCTTGCAGCGCTGGAAGCTGAGGCAAGCCACAATATTAAACTGAACACTCCGCTTAAGCCCGGGCTAGAATAACTCGGCGCGTAAGCGCTGAAGGTTCCTGTGGACTCCTTCGTGGGTGCGGCCATGGACGACAGCAAAAATGTCCTGGATCAAAGGAGAAGTGGACGACAAAAATAAACGATCCCTGTGGAGAATAAGGCCAACACGGACCAACCAAATCGGCGGTAGATGTCGCTCCTGTATGCGGAGCCGCAACACCTAAGATAATTAACGGTGGAACAACTGCACAAAATCTACATTCGAGATCTCTTTCTAAATGATGATCCTTGTAATATGCATCCCTGAGCTTCAATAACTAAAAGGTTCAGGACTCAACAATCCAATTAACGGTGGAACAACTGCACAAAATCTACATTCGAGATCTCTTTCTAAATGATGATCCTCATAATATGCATCCCTAAGATAATTGATTCTGTTGAAGAATCAATAAGATTCGCTCGAATATGGATTATATTCTTCGAAGTGATCGTATATAACATTGAGGTATCACGTCGAGGGGTCGATGCGGTCTTTGGGAGTTGTGTGCAGCAATCGGGAATAATCAGTGTAATAACATTAGGATATCTCTAAATGGGCTCTAGGTGATTGGGTGTAGGTGGACTCAAAATCTCTAAAGCGAGGAGATGAATAACAACAATACCTATTCATGAAGGAACCTACAAATTCTACTATTGTGTATTAAACTAAAGTCTAAACCTATCTTTGATACCATTTAACGCACAACGAATTTATTGGTGGACAAAATTGGGTGATTCCCTAACCCTTGATGTCATGCAAACAATTACAACTAAATACAATAGACCCAATAACAACCCTAAAATGCGAAAGAGATGCAAGTACACACAATCTGAAGACAAACCTTAAATTTAATGTGAATGTTATTAATTCAATTATACAGCTGCTTCTGACGTGTAATTAATTAAACAATATTGATTTTAAAATACTCAGGCATTTAATCACAATCAATACCAAAATTCTAATTAAGTTAACAAGTAACAATTGCAACTAATTGAACTTACTAGAATTTAGTGTAGGGCAATGAGAGCCATGGTTGCAGATGTCGGATGTCGGGTTCATGTCAGTTTGAGTTTGAAATGTCGTATGTTGAATTGCGGAGGATATATCAGGGATATTTTACAATGTCATATTTTAATATTTAAATAAATTTATTCATATATATAAACATTTTTTTGTAAATACGTGCAGTTACATACATAATGTATTTTTAAAAATTACATAATAAACATTTACACACGTAATGTATGTTTATAAATTATACAATAAACTTATATGCACATAATGTATGTTTATAAATTACGCTAAAAGAAGCGTTGACGGCAGTAAACGATATAAATAATACTAAATAAAAGTGAGACGAGAAAGAAGTCAAATCTTGGCTCAGAGAGATGCATGAAATGTAGCACAAAACAAAATATTATCACTCAGACGGTTAAAAGAAATGAAAAATATATATTTTTAGTACTCGACATATATCGTCGGCGAGATATCACCCGATATTTTCGGTAAAACTGATATATCAGGGCCTGAAGAACGATATATCAGAGATATTTACAAAAATGACATTTTTGCTTAAAATGTCGATGTCGTGATGTTTTCTGCCCAAAATCTCCATTTTTGTTGTACTCCTCTGGATTATGGGCTGAAGCTTCGACGAGATGAAGAAAGGATTCTTCCTGATTCCTTCTTGTTCAGAGCTCTAGTGGGGAGTTTGATCTACCTAATGATTATAAGGCCAGATATTGCTTACGCTGTTGGCCAAGTAAGCGAGTTTATGACAGAGCCAAGGAAGTCTCATCTGGTGGCGGCAAAGAACATCTTGAAGTATGTCAAGACTACTTCTGATATGGGTCTCCTTTATAGGAGGGACACATATTTTTCATTGCTAGGATACACGGATGCTGATTATGGTGGTGACTCGGATGATCGAAGATCAACATCGGGTTATGTTTTCACTTGTGGATCAGCTAGCATCTCGTGGTGTAGCAAGAAGTAGGACTTCGTGTCCGTCTCGACTACGGAAGCAGAGTACAAGGCTTCGGCTTTGGCTACTCGACAAGCTATATGGTTAAGGAGGCTAGTAGTGGACATTCATGAGAAAGTGCAAGGTCCTACTCTGCTCTGAGGTGACAATGAGAGTGCTCTCAAACTGGTGAACATTCCAGTTTGTCACGCAAGGACCAAACATATAGAAATAGAGCATCACTTCATAAGGGAGAAGGTATTGGAGGGATCTCTTATGATCGGGCATGTTCGGAGTGAAGACAACCTTGCTGACATTTTCTTGAAACTGCTGTCAAAGGGGCCATTTCAACGACTATGTGGACTACTGGGCTTGATCACCACTTCTCACTTCAAGGGAGAGTGTTGAAATTTATGAAGTGGAAGTGGGTGATTGGGAAGACCTGGCGGCCTTGGCGGACTGTCCATGTGAACTGATGGAGCAGGCTGGCGGTCTGGTGATGGCGGCCTGATGTGGTTCTGGAGGTAGCCGTGCGGATAGAAATGGAGTTCGCCTTGCTGGGCGGACTTGGATTGGAGTCCGCCTGCTTCTGCGATCTGGATTATCGCCAGTTTGGTTTGCAGGATTGGAGCTTATCTGCGAACTGCACGAACTGGTTGCGAGTCCGACAGTTGGCTGCTGGCTTAGCTGCTATGCGAGTTGGAGCTTGCGAGTTCTGCCTTGCTCTGTTGGAGCTGTGGCGATCTACCTTGGGAGATGGCGGTCTGGGGCTTTGGCAGTCGTGCTTGCGCCAGGCTAGGGTTGTTTGGTGTACCTGGTCACAATCTATGACAAGTCAAGGGTGTTCGCAGAGTCTGTTGTTGAACGGGCGATCTGCCTGTTGGTCGCGGACTTGTGCGGCGGGCTGTTGCAGTGTCCGCAGAGTCTGTTGTTGACCGGGTGATCTGCCTGTCGGTCGTGGACTCGTAGCGGGCTGAGGCATTGTTCTCGAGCTTTGCGGACTGTCGCCTTGTCCGTGTATGGCATGCGGACCGATGCAGTATGGGCTGTGGCTTTGTCCATGTGTTGTGCAGTGTGGCGGACAGGTGCAGTGCTTGCGAGCAGTGTGGGCTGATGTTGTGTCCACATGTAGCATGCAGACTGACGCAGTGTATTGGATGTTGCTGTGTCTGCGTACTGTTATGTATGCGGACTGGCTCGGTGTCCGCCTGGTGGTGGACTGACCGTCCTGGCGTCTGGCGAGTTGGCTGGAGTCCTGTCAAATCCTTGCGGACTCGGCGGACTGGTTTGTGCTAGTTGCGAGCTGGGGTGGTGATTCTATTCGCTAGGGCGGCGACGACACTCCTCACCTCGCCTATAAAATAGACCCCCCCCCCCCGACACGTCTATTGTAACTGAGTGGAGAGTAAGTTGAGACTTGGCTAATTGTTACGGCCTCGGTTTTCTTGTCCGCGTGTTTGAGAAGAGTTAACTGGTTGTTGTTCGCAGGTTGTGCAGCTAGCACTATGGAGCCAGGAGTTTGGTTCTGACTCCGGTCAGGTTCAATGAAGCTTGTGGTTTGCAATCGACGGTATCAGTAGGTCGCTTCTGCATCTTGTTAGTTTTCTCGGTCTCAACTTTTCCAAGTTCAATAACCTGTCCGCCGGACTCAGCGGTTAGGCGATCTGTTCTTTAGTTTGGCGGCAGCTTGCAACAGTCAACGAATAACAATGTGTCCGCGCGACCTCATGGTCTTGGCGGACTCCGTGTTCGATTCGTCATCTAACAGCAGTTCGAGTGGTCTCAGCGGTCTCTAATTCTGTCTGCTCGGATTGATTCTTGTAATTTTTTCTGTTTTTCATTGTGTACTGGCAAAATCACGTCTTGCCACGTATACCTCGCCCTGTAAAGAAGTTAATAAAAATATGATCTACTTGTTCCTTCTGTTTGCATCTGGTGTTTGAGCTTGCTTTCCCAATTTCCGCTTGATCAAGATGTGATCTTGATAGCTCTGAAAATATTAATTTGGCGTCAGACTATCTTGTTGATCATCTTGAGTGAAAATTTAACAATTCTCACTAAAAAAGGAAATAAAGAGAAGATAAAAGTCAGCGGCGAGCTCAGTTCAGAAGACCAGGAGGAGATCAAGGCCTGCGTACAGAGGAACATTGACGTCTTTGTTAGGAGCGCAGTTGACATGCCGGGGGTCGACGCGGACGTGGCATGCCACCGTCTCAACCTCGACCCTAACGCTCGTCATGTACAATAGAAGAAGAGGGTCATCGCCACTAAGATGGTCGGGCCCATCAGAGATGAATAGATAAGCTGCTTGAGGCGGGGTTCGTGTCTGCATGTAAATATCCGACGTGGGTAAGCAACGTTGTAATGGTAAAAAAAAGGGGGAGGGTAAGTGGAGGATGTGTGTGGATTTCTCTCTCTTGAATAAAGCATGTCCTAAGGATTTTTATCCTCTGCCTCGAATCAATGCGCTGGTTGACTCAGTCATCGATTTTTCACTAATGAGTTTTCTAGATGCATTTTCAGGATACCACCAAATACGCATGCACCCTCCAGACGTCAAGGACGTCACCTTCGTCATGGAGGATGGATGCTTCTGTTTCAACATGATGCCATTTGGATTGAAAAATATGAGGGCGACTTATCAAAGAATGATGGATCATATCTTCTGAGAGCAGAAAGGGCGGAACCTCGAAGTTTATGTGCATGACCTGATGATCAAAAGCCGAGATCTCAGATCTCATGTCGTGGATCTTGAGGAAACCTTTGGAACCTTAAGGAAATATAAGATGATACTCAACCCCCTGAAATGTGTCTTTGGAGCCAATATGAGAAAGTTTCTAGGGCATCTCCTTACCCCATCAGGAGTAGAACCCAGTCCCGATAAGGTAAAGGCAATCCTAGAACTGAAATCTCCTAGAAATACCAAGGAAGTTCAACATCTCACCGACAAGCTGGCCGGACTAAGCAGGTTTCTCTCTCGGGCCGGGGAAAAATGCTCGCCTTTCTTCCGGACAGTAAGAGGAGGAAATAAGTTTGAATGGACCCCTGAATGCGAGGAGGCTTTTTAGGCTCTAAAGCAATAGCTCACCCGGACACCTCTACTCCATGGGCCAAGGGAAGGGGAGGTCTTGCTCTTGTACCTGGGAGTAGGGATCGGAACTGTGAGTTCGGTTCTTATACGAGAGGAAGGAAAAAAGCAATTCCCCATCTATTACATAAGTAGGGTCCTAAGGAAGGCAGAACTAGGGTACCTTATCCTTGAAAAGCTAGCGTTCGCTCTCATCATATCAGCCAGGAAACTTAGGCCGTACTTTCAGGCCCACTCGATTCAAGTAGTGACAGATCACCCCCTTCGCCGCATCCTGGATGGGGTGGAGCATTCTGGGAGGTTGGATAAATGGTCGATAGAACTCAATGAGTTCGACCTTACTTTTACTCCTCGGCTGGCCATCAAAGCACAAGCGGTGGCCGATTTCCTAACAGATTACGTAGTCTAGGTCCAAGAGGCTGAAGCACCCCCTCGCGCTACCTGGGAAATGCTAGTAGATGGAGCGTCGGGAAAAAATTCTTTTGGAGGAGGGATGATCCTGGTAAGTCCAGAGGGGACCAGAATTGAGCATGCTTTGAAGATCCATTTCGCGATCACTAACAACCAAGCAGAATATGAGGCGATCATCGCAGGACTCAGGTTAGCTCGGGAGCTGGGCATACAAGGCATTAAGGTCTCCACGGATTCTATGGTGGTTGCAGGCCAAATCAAAGGAGAGTTTGAAGTGAGGGAGCCCACCCTCCAGTTGTACTTGGTGAAGGTCAAAGACATCATCGGGCAGTTCCGTAGCTTTTCAATTCAACACGTCCCGAGGGAAGAAAGTGCTCAGGCTGACCAACTCGCCAAGTACGGCCCTCAAGCCAGAGGAACGGTGACGGAGCTCTTCAGGCCGACCATAGAAGAAGGAGAACTAATGGAGATAGGTCAGCAAGGGTCTTGGATGGACCCCTTCATCACCTTTTTGACCTCAAGACAGCTTCCCGAGAGGAATCTCGATAGGAAGCGGGTCAGGTATAAATTAGCATTCTACCTGCTGAAAGATGGGGCATTGTACCGTAAGACGCTATCGGGTCTACTAGCTCGATGTGTATCTGAGGAGGAGTTTCCAAGGGTCCTGGAAGAAATTCATTCATGGGAATGTGGGAGTCACTCAGGGAGTCGGACTTTAGATGGGAGAGGGTTGAGGCAGGGATACTTCTGGCCAACCCTCAGGAAAGATGCAGAAGAATTCGCAATAAGATGTCAAAAGTGTCAGGAGTTCGCCCCCCTACAACTCCTTCCCGCCCAAAGACTGCGTACAATCACGACTCCCTGGCCCTTCGCGATATGGAGGCTAGATCTGGTGGGTCCTTTTCCCCAGGCTAGTGGCCAGAGGAAGTTTCTGTTGGTCATGGTGGATTACTTCTCAAAATAGCTGGAGGTGAAGGCGTTGGCTAAGGTGACATCGCAGGTCGTCAAAACTTTTGCATGGGGAGAGATCATCTGCAGGCATGGGCTACCGCTGGCTATCGTCACTGATAACAGACCACAATTCGCTAGCATGGAATTCGTCGATTTCTGCATCTGGCGAGGCATAGACCTCTGTTTTGCCTCGGTTCATCATCCACGGAGCAATGGACAGGTGGAAGCAGCAAACAAGATTATCGTTAATCTTTTAAAGAAAAAAGTGGAGAACTTAAGAGGAAGTTGGGTGGAACAGATCCATTCGGTTCTCTGGGCCTTGAGGACCACACCAAACACTGCCGCGGGGGAGACTCCATTTAAACTCTCTCATAGCTCGGAGGCCATCATACCGATAAAGTTCGAGGTCACATCCCCAAGGGTAGCCGCTACAAGGAAGGGAGACGAAGGATGGAGGGTAGAGAATGAGGAGGAGCAAAAACTCTCTCTTGATTTGGTGGAAGAACTCAGGAATTTGGCATTAATCCGGTAGGAAGAAATCAAGAGCCGGATGGCGAGATACTTTGACAAGCACATAAGGTCAAGCAATTCCAGAAGGGCGACTTGGTCCTCAAGAAAGTAGACGCAACAAGCAGAGGAGCATCAGTAGGAAAGCTCAATCCCAACTGGGAAGGTCCCTTTGTAGTGAAAGAGGTCTTGAAGTCAGGGGGTACCACCTCCAGGATGTGGACGGGGTATCCCTCGATCATGCCCGAAGCGGCGATAACTTAAAAAGATTTTATCCATAACATTTTTCATCTTCCAATGCTTGTAAAGTTGTGCTGACCTTTTGATATAATGAAATTGTAGGTGTCTTCTTTCATGGCATGAGAGTGAAAAGGATGGATGGCAAGACCCCGAGCAGACCCACTGACCAGGCTCTCTCCTAGCTGGCAGGACTGTAGGCTCACTCGGTGGTTGGAGATGATTTGGAGAGGAGACCCCGAGCAGACCCGCTGACCAGGCTCTCACCTAGCTGAAAGTGTTGTAGGCTCACTCGGTGGTTGGAGATGATTTGAAGAGGAGACCCCAAGCAGACCCGCTGGTCAGGCTTCCATCGAGCTGGCAGGGCTGCAGTTTCACTCGGTGGTAAGATGAGTGATAAGATTTCCCCAAAGAAAAATATCGTAACATGTCAGAGAACGAAGAGTGTATGAAGAGAACAAAAAACTCCTACGAGTGGGAGAAATGGGTGAGATGCAAATAAGGATGGACATCCCCAACCAGCTTTCGACATTGAGGGTCTTGCCTGTGGAGAGTAGGCGCTCGCTGGCAAAGGGTAGGTCTCGCACGAAAGGTTGAAGAGGGATGAACTCACAAGAGCGGATTGATCTCCTGGGTCTACTCGCGCTAGATCAGTCTCGGGGCGAGATGAGTAGAAAAGACCAAATGGGCTCGCGCACGAAAAGGGCGAGAGGAAGACTAACGACTCGCGCCCTAAATCGATTCTTAAGCGAGACCATTGGGAACTCTACCTCGCGAGTAGAAACGAAGCAGAGCGTTATTTGTAATGAATAAAGTAAAATGAAATAAAAAGAAAATAGCCCATGGGCGAGACATGACAGAAATTCTTGTGTTCATTACAAAAAGGGGGGAGGCTCTCCCATGAGAGAGCATTTTGATGCTTTCAAAAAATGCATAAGTATAAGTAAAATAAACAAAGAAGGGGGAGAAGTCCCAGGACACACGGACGCCCCTTCACTCCCCTTCACTAGAATAAGAATTGTCATTCGTCTCGCCGTAAAGCTGGGGGACCAGGTCGCGGGCGGTGACCGTCTCGCCATCTTCTTTGACAACCCCCAGCTCTTTCATCATCTTCAAGACTAGCTCGACCATCTTGATATTGACATCTCGGCAAAGGTCGTCGACCTCATCCAAAGAGTAATGGGTGGGCGGGAGTGCTTGGAGGTGATCTGGATGAGAGTGAAGCAGGGTGCTATCCAGAAGGCGGGCATTCTTGGCCTTTAATTCTTTGTTCTCCTCCTCCAGACCAACTATACGCGAAAGCATTCGAGTGGCCGTCTCGGCATCCTACGGGAAGTTCATCAGTCAACGAAAATTTATGCAAAATTGAAACTGGTAGACAGTTAAAAGGCCTACCACGCCACCCTGGCTTTTGGCTAGAAGACTCTCAGAAACCGCCAGCCTCTTTTCGAGGTCATCCGACTTCTCGCGCTCGGCATCATTCCACTCTTGTTGTTGAAAACGAGGTGGCGCGGGACTCTATGCGAGAGATCCAGGGCGCGAAATTGGGCATGGGCGGTCTTCAAGACGAGGTCCCGCGACGACTCGTTGTCAAAAAGGCTCCGTCCCAAGGCCACCATAGAGACCGTACCCGAGGGAGAAGGCATGACCGTTGGGGGGTCCTCCTCCTTCCAGGAGGGAATGAGAGTGGACACC
Source organism: Platanthera guangdongensis (assembly GCA_039583875.1). Lineage (NCBI taxonomy): Eukaryota > Viridiplantae > Streptophyta > Magnoliopsida > Asparagales > Orchidaceae > Platanthera > Platanthera guangdongensis. Next base: position 4,893,755 of record CM077154.1, on the reverse strand, counting down.
GACACTCGGTTTGAGTCCTTCTCCCACAAAAGAACCGGCTCACCGATGAAATCATTCACCACAGGCCCCATATTGTAATTCTGATGCAAGGAGGGGGCTGGGCGGCTGGAGGAGCCAGTTTCGCGAGGAGGAAGCTCAGCGGATTAAGCGGAGGTGGTGGCGATTCGGTCGGGTGGAGCTGTCTCGCGAGAAGGCGAGACGGCTTGACGGCAAGGTGATTGTGATTCTTCCACGGAGATGGGGGTTAGAGATCCCGACATCTCTTTCCTTTCCTTGGGAGCAGTTCCCTTTTTCCCTTTCGGCTGTGACACCACCTTCTTGATCTTCTTTTTGGGGCCGTGCCGAGGAGCGACAACATCATCCCCAGCTCTTTTCTTAGGGGCAGGGGTCAGCGATTCCTTCACCGCCTCTGCCGCCATACTGGCGAGGGCGAGACCTTTGGATGGCCCCGCACTGCTCAGATAGGGGGGGATGGATGGGAATAGTTCTCTCTCCTAAACAAGAAAACGGTTAGAACAGGGCAAAGGAATGGTGAACATAGACTAAGGGGGCGCGAGTATACCCTCACCGGGGAAGACGAGAAGGAGCGAGTCGAGATCTCGCCGTAGGTAGTTAACTTCAAAAATTTTCCCTGCGAAGAAATCGCAGAGAGCCTTTTTCGCGCCCCCGACTAAGGGTCTCGTAATATATCTCGGCGGGCGATACCGGGGCGAGTGGGACGCCTCCAAGATTCCCGCGAATGAAGATGAAGCGGGTGAGCCAGTGGTGGTTTTTGTTGGGGGTCTCGCACAACTTTAGGCCCTGGCCGGTGAAGTACGAGACGCTGTCGTCTTTGGCATGGTAGATAAACAGTTTGTGAAAGACAGTGAGGGTAAATTCGATGCGCTCGTGGCATATGTAGCTAGCGAATGCAACCAACACCGAGATGACATTCAGGTTGAGTTGCGCGGGACAACGCCGAAATATTTCAAAACCTATTTTACCTCTGGCCAGAGGGGGAGTCTTAGCCCCAACTCAAAGTGCGAGACGGGGAAGGTGAGTTCACCAGGGTAGAAGGTATTAATCGACTCGCCGACCTTTGGCGGGCGAGACTCATACCCCTCCACCAGGAACTCGCTGGTGAAGCAGCTATAATCCTCTTCTGAGATCTTGCTAGGGGGAAAGTCGGGATCAACGAATCTCCTGCTGCAACAGTTGCGGCCCTCTCCCTCTTCAGCTTTCTTCTTTCCCATTGCAGGCGAGATGGTAGGAGAAGAGAGAGGAAGAAAAGGGGAGGCGAGAGCGAGATGTGAAAAGAAGCAGGTGAGGGGAAGCAAACGAGAACTCCGGATCTCAGAAGTTGCAGGAAGTGACAACACAGGAATAAAACATTTAGATCCGGGGGAGGTATTTATAGCGGATGGAGAGAGAAGAAAAAATGGGCGGGAAAATTTGAATGGGGAAGTCAAAGGGGCAACCCGACGGTTCGTTTTCCCTCTCTCTTCTGACCTCGAAGCGCGGCGTTCCGCGATGATTTTTCCAATGAGCTGAAATAAAAAGGAAAAAGTAGCAATTAACACAGCTATAATAAAAAGCCCATCATGAGAGAGATTGAGAGAATATCATCATACATTATTTCATCCCGCATGAGGCGGGCAGCATGTCCATAGGGGTTTCAAAAAACAAATTATACTTAAACAAACAGATGTCAGATAAATAAAAACAACAGTTACAAGGCATAGTTGAACAGGAGAGACGAGACAGAGGTCCCTCAGTTCTGGTGTCTCTAACGACCACAGCGAGATCCCGCGCATGGAGGCCGTCCAGGGACGCGAAAGGCGCGAACGACATCAGACCGTGGCACGCGAGACGAAGCTGCTGGTCGATCTCGCTAATGATGGCCTGGAGGTCGGTCTCTTCTATTTAAACCCCAACGTCGATCTCGGAGGAGAGGCGGGCACACGCAATTTCCAGCCAGTCAATGCGTCGGTCGGTGGCTTGCTTCTCCCGTTCCATCTCGCGGATGATGTTTGTATATTTCTGAAGCATCCCAGCCGTCCTGCGTTTCATCTCCAGCAGATCCGTAGGATCGCCCAGATAGACTTCAATCTCATTTGGGTGAGGAAGAGGCGAGAGGGAGGGCGGCTCGGAGAAGTCCTCAGCGGTCGAGTCGATCTGGATGCCTGTACAAGGAAGGTTGAAGGTCAGAATATATGATTGTCTCGCAAGAAAGCTTGGAGGCCGTGAGATGCGCGGATGAAAGGACGAGGTTAGTTCATTTACTAGGGATGTGAGGGTTCCCCACAAGCCGTGAGAGGTTGTCATTCTTCGCGGTAGGGGCGAGCACTGCTGAGGCGAGTCAGAGTCTTGGTATTATTTGTCGATAGCATCAAGGGGATTCACAGGCATGGGGGATTGGCGAGGTCTCCCTGAAAAAAACATGGTCAATAAGCGAGACGATAAAAGAAGAGGGAAAAGATAGAGGCGAGAGGAGGAGTCGAGAATCACCTGTCTCTCCCCATAGGGTGTGGGAGGAAGTGCATCGGCTCCTGAGTGTGCCAAAGTAGTCGCGACGGCCGAGAATGGAGAGCTGATGGTTTTTGCCTTCTTCAGGCAAGATGATGAAGGTGCAGAAGCGGGGGTGTGGACCAGAGCTAGGGCCAGGGTAGCCACATTAGCCTTATTTTGCTTCTGAACCATCTCGAGGCGCTCACGGAAACTCTGGCTATGGGACATGTTGACGGTAGAAGAGAAGAGGAAACAAAAGAGGGTAAAATCCATGATGAGATGGGGTCTCATATTTATAGACTCCAGAGGAGGGCCCGCCAAAGATTTTCATAAATGAACCCCAACTCCGCGAGCCTCGGTTGGACTTGCTTTCCGAGTTTGGGGCAACCTCAAAAAGAGCGGGGATTGTGTGCAATATTGGGCTCGCGGGAGGCGGCTCAAGTAGCAGAGTGGAGAAGGTGGAGAGAGGAACTGAAGAGGCGTGTGGGACCATGTGGTCAACTCGTCAGAGGCGAGATGGGGCTTGGCTGGGTAGGCGAGACGTCTCTCGCGGCGCGAGCTGGCCCTTGAGGGCGAGATGGCTCTCGCAAGGCGGGAGACCTGCGAGACGGGCAGATGATCTCGTCTCGCCCACTGGTCATTTCTCCACTCACCATATAGGAGAAATGTGTTTTTACCTTCTTACCCCCTAGGAGGGTTTTACTCTTCTACCACAGGTAATTTTACCCTTCTACCCTCGGTGGTCTGCATATAACCCTTCAGAATAGCAGAGTTTGGCTGTTGGCAGACCCAACCCAGTGTATTTTGGTAATTTCAGGTCTGTTCTATATGGTTATTAGCAGATCAAACTCAGAGGCCTATAAATAAACCGATAAGGTGCCTTGAAGTGGTTGTTGAACCTTTTCATCTTCTTCCTCAAATGCACCTAGCTCAGCATTGGCTAGGGAGGGGGAGAACTTCTGATTCTTCCGGGTAAGAGGTGGGACCTCCAAGCTGAGACCCTCGGTCTGTTTCTGGTCTTGTGACTCACGTCGAGAGGGTGGTTCAAGAAGAGCAGGTGTGTGTTGCAACTTCAGGTCCGAGCTCTAGGTGGAGCCGGGTTACTGGTTTCAACACTTAGATTTGCTTAGAAATAGGGTCTTGTCTATCTTCCCCCTTGAGAATTTTTTCTCAATGATAAAACTAGACAAAGTCTCATACCATGTTTTAGGGGCTTGATTCAACCCACATAGAGCTTTCCTAAGTCTATAAACAAAATCAGGAGAGTTAGATTCAATAAAATCTGAAGGCTGTTCAACATAGACCTCTTCTCTTAAGTCCTCATTCAAGAAGGTTGACTTCACATCCATCTGTTAGACTTTGAATCCTTGGTAGATAGGAAATACAAGGAAGAGTCTTATAGCTTCCAACTTAGCTACTGGGGTAAATGTCTGATCAAAATCGATCCCCTCTTCTTGTATGTATCCTTTAGCCACCATTCTAGCCTTGCTCTTAACTATAATATCATTTTCATCAAGTTTGTTCATGTAGATCCTCTAGACTCCAATGATATTGTGTCCTTGTGGTCTGGAAACCAGCTTCCAGACCTTACATCTCTTAAACTGGTTCAGTTCCTCTTGCATAGTTCCAATTTAGAATTGTTCTATGTTAGCCTCTTCAATTTTCTTGGGCTCTAATTGTGACATAAAACTTGAGTATAAGAATGTATTCAGACTTCTGATTCTTGTCATCACTCCTTGGCTTGCCTCCACAATAATTTAGTGTGTTGGATGATCTCTCAGATGCCTTATAGCTAGAGGTAATCTAGCTTCAGCCTGTTGTTCTTCATTATCTTCAGTTAGTTGTTCTTCATCCACAACTTGTAAGTCGTGTGCCTCCTTTAGACAACACTCATCTTTATCCTTATCTTAGACTTCTCGATCATCTTCCTCGACGGAGTGCTTGTCCATCACCTTCTTTATGCTTGTAGAACTGAAAGAAAAGCTAGGCAGCTCACTGTTAATTATGTTTGATTCATCAAAGACAATATGAACTGACTCTTCTACATCTTGACTTGTCAAGTTGTAGATTCTATATGTCATACTATGGTTGTTGTACCCAACAAATATCCCTTCATAGGATTTGGCAACAAACTTAGTCACATGGGACTTTCCATTATTCAACACATAACACTTGCTGCCAAAGATCCTGAAATAGTTCAGGTTTGGTTTTTTGTCCTTCAAAATCTCATAGGGAGTCTTCTTGTGGCTCTTGGTGATATAGGCTCTGTTGAGGACAACACATGCAATATTTACTGCCTCAGCCCAGAAATATTCTTGGAGAGTTATGTCCTTTAGTAAGGTCCTTCCAGCTTCTATGAGGGTCCTGTTTTTCCTCTCAGCAATTCCATTTTGCTAGGGTGTTCTAGAAGAGGAGAATTCTTGATGAATCCCTTGCTCTTCACAAAATCTTGTCATGCATTCAGACTGAAATTCAGTCTCATGGTCACTTTTGATTTTGACCACTGTACTGTCAAATTCAATCTGAATTTGCTTGGCAAATGTCTTGAAGACATCAGGGGTTTCAAATTTCTTCCTAAGAAAGAACACTCAAGTAAATCTGGAAAAATCATCAACAACCACAAGGGTGTATACTTTCATACCTAGACTTTGAACTGGCATAAGACCAAATAAGTCCATATGCAGGAGGTATAGACACCTCACTGAGTCTTTGACCCCAATGCTCTTGAAGGAGGTCTTGGTCTGTTTTCCCTTCTAGCATGCAGAGCAGATACCCTCCTTAGTGCATTTGAACTTGGGATCATTCCTAACTAGCTCATCACTAAAAAGCTTGTCTATGGTCTTGTAGTTCAAATGAGTCAGCCTCTTGTGCCATTGGAAACAATATGAGACTTTCTCATTTGCAACTAGGCATATAGGAGAGTCCTTGCTTACACATACAAAATTAAGATAATAGACATTTCCTCTCCTAGTGCCCGTCAAGATGACCCCTTGGCCACTTGACCTCCTAATTAGGCACTCATCCTTGAGGAATGAAATATCGTAGCCAAGATCACATAGTTAGCTTATGCTTATGAGATTGTGTTGCAAACCTTTCACATAAGATACCTGAGTGATAGTGGTTATGTCATTTGTTATCTTACCATACGCTTTAGTTACTCCCATATCTGAACCACTAAAGATGACTTTGGGTCCATTCTTTACTGGAGTGTAGTCCTTTAGAATGTTCCTTGTTTTAGTCATGTACTTGGAACATCCACTATCCAAGTACCATATAGGGGTATGACCACTTGGACTAACCTGCAAGACATAAATTAGTTAACCTTGGGACCCCAATTCTTATTGGATCCTAGGTGCAAGTTAGTTTGATAATGAACATGCCTACCTGCAGTTCTTCTAACAGGTAAGCTCTCTCTTGCTCTTGGCACACTAGAATTGTGTCAGCAATCAATAGCATAGTGACCCACCTTGCCATAGCACCAGAACTCATGTATATTGTACCTTCTTTTTAGAGCTGGTCTTGTAGATGTGCTGACAACAATTCTCAATCCAGAAGGTATAACAATAGCCTTTTTCATGTATCTCTCAGCTACAGTCTGACTTGGGATATGTCTGGCAGTAGAGGTACTTGGAATATCTTGATTCCTACCAGCAATAGTCTTCCATTCAGAAGACATAGTTTTGATGGCCTCAGATATACCCAAGTCTAGTCTGCTGACAGACTTGCCATTATTCTGATAGTGGGTTGGGAGGTCCTGAGAAAAGACTATCTCCTTACTCTTGAGTGTTGGTGCTGGTGCACCAAACACAAATGGTCCATGATAGGCCATTTGGATTTCCTCATGGGCTGCCCTGAAGACACTTGCACCCTTGCTATATCTACCACCATAATGTAGAGCATTTTTGTTCCCACTAGTGGATCTACCATTCTCCCAGTTATCATAGATACTCTCTTGGTCATACCTGTTAGAAGGTAACAGAACTCTCTTGAATGGAACATGAGGCTTGGGGGCTAGTGGCTGTACAGGAGCTTTGCCTTTTCCTTTGGGATTGACAACTTTTATGTGACCCTTGAAGCCCAACCCCATCTTACCTTTTGGGAGGTGAAAGAATCTATCAAGGGCGGCACTGAACTTGGCTTTGAATAACTAGCCACTATGTTTTTCTCCCTCTCCAGCAGCTCTTCCAGGTCCCTTATTCGGTTTTCCTGGTATTCTATGGTGCATATATGAATGAAGGAAATAGTTTCTAGTTCACTGATTTCCTTCATCTAAAGATCTAGTAGGGAAGTTGATTCTGCATGCTTGGAAGCAACAAGTTGAAGGGAGGAAATTTCCTTACCGTGCTTCTTAGCCAGCAACATGCTTTTCTTGAAGGCATTCATCAAGATACCATACTTGTCAATAATAGAATTAGCATCTTCCTCCGATTCAAAGTCTCATTCATCTCTTGATGAATGTGCTTCAGAATTTGGGCTGGTCTCATAGCCTGATTCAGAAGAGGACTTATACAGAGAATATACCTTTTGATGACCAGGCTGATCCTGGCTGGATTCTTCATCAGTCATAGCCATCAGTCCATAGCAGCAGCTATCTTCTTATTTATCTTCATCCACCACTAAATCACTATCTAGATGTGATAGAGGGGCCCTAATTTCTATCCTGGTAGCAGTATACTTTTCCTCTTCTTCCAACACAGCAACAATTATCCCAATGTAAGCTTCATCTTCTTCCTCTTCTTCTGATTCTGATGAGGAAAAGTCAGACCATCTCTTCTTTTTCTTAGCAATGAAGGATTTCTCCTTCTTACCCTTATGCAGGTTGTGCGAACAGAAAATGAAAGTCCGAAAAATGGACAAACATAAATTTTTGTATTCCAAAAAAGGTATCAATTACATAGTATAGCCTCCCTTTTATAGAATGGAGGAGATGAGAGAGATTACAAATAAACAATGTGGGACTAAAAAATATCATGTGCAAGCGGTTTAACATAAAAACAAGTCGCCAAGCCGTGTAGTTTGGTGAAGGGGCAAACCGCCCAGCAACCACAAGAGAAAGATACCAAGCCGCCACACTAGACCGCCAGGTCGCCTGGTCTCCAAGTCACCAGGGACAGAATGACAAACCACTAGAGCACCAACAATAACAGGACAACAACAAAACGCAGGAGAGAACCCGACAGACCGCACGGACTGCAACTCGCCAGAGTCAGACCGCCAGACCGCCCGGTCTCTAATCTGCAACACTCCCCCTCAAGCTGGAGCATATATATCGATCATTCCCAGCTTGTCGCAAATGTGATGAAAAGAGGCAGATACTGGCTTGGTGAAAATATCAACCAACTCTTTATCGGAGGTGGCGAACGGAGTACAAATTTGTTCCTTTAGAATCTCCTCGCGAATGAAATGGCAGTCAACTTCTATGTGCTTGGTTCTCTCATGGAAGACCTAATTTTTAGAGATGTATATGGCGGCTTTGTTGTCACAAAACATAGGTAGAGGATGGCCATAGACCTCTCCTAAGTCAAGCATAAGAGCCCGTAACCACTTTAGCTCACACGTGGTCTATATCATACTTCGGTATTCTGCTTCTGCACTGGACCTGGAGACTACCGACTGTTTCTTGCTTTTCCAGCTCACAAGGTTCCCCCCACAAAGGTGCAAAAACCTGAAGTAGACTTGCGATCTCCTTTGTCATCGATATAGCTTGAATCAGAGTACGCCTCAACTCTTAAATGGTCATTCTTCTGAAAGAGAAGTCCTTTCCCGGGAGCTGATTTAATATATTCCAATATCTTCAGGGCCGACTGTAAATGGCACTCCATAGGAGCTTGCATGAATTGGTTAACCTTGCCAACAGCATAGGCAATGTCCGGTCTGGTCACTGTGAGATATATGAGTTTACCAACCAGACGTCTGTACCTCATAACATCAGAAAGAAGAGGAGAGTCATCTATCCATGTTTTATCTTCTCCAGTCGTCATGGGACATCGGGCAGGTTTAGCCCCAGTCATCCCTGCCGCTTTTAACAAGTCAAGAGCATACTTTCGTTGGGATAAGACAAGAGAAGCGGGCTTCCGAGAAATTTCTATCCCCATAAAGTATTTTGGAGATCCCATATCCTTTGTAACCAGGTGTTGCCGAAGATGCTTCTTGGTCAAGATTATCCCAGCTTGGTCATCTCAAGTGAGAAGAATATCATCCACATATACTGCAAGCACCACTAGGCCCAGCGATGTTTTACGAGTAAATAGGGAGTGATCAGCAGAACTCCTCATAAAACCAACAGCCGCCACAATCCCGCTAAACTTATCAAACCAAGCGCGAGGACTTTATTTTAGGCCATAGATAGCCTTCTTGAGCCGGCAAACCTGTGTCTCCCCCTGAGCAACATACCCCGAAGGTTGCTCCATGTAGACAGCCTCTTGAAGATTACCAAAAAGAAAGGCATTCTTCACATTCAATTGTGAAATGGATCAATCTCTGTTGACATCCATAGAGAGAAGGATCTGAATAGTGCTGAGACGAGCAACTAGAGAGAAGGTATCAAAGTAATCAACGTCATAAGTTTGGGTAAAGCCCTTGGCAATAAGCCGAGCCTTGTAACGATCCACACTGCCATCGGGGAGGAATTTCACCACAAAAACCCAGCGACAACCAACAACATCGGTGCCAACATGAGGAGGAACCAGGGTCCAAGTACCCCGTTCAGTGAGAGTAGCAATCTCGTCATCCATGGCTGCCTTCCAATGCGGAATGGCAAGGGCCTCCTGATAGGAACGGGGGGTGGAAGTGGAAGAGATAGCCAGTGTGAAGTCCCTGCGAGCAAGCGTCAGACGATCATATGAAACAACTACAGCAAGCGGATGCTGGGTGCAAGCCCGAACCCCTTTGCGAAGGAAAATAGGGAGGTCCAGGTCAGCAGGCGACTCAGTATCCGGAGCATCCGTGGTGGAGAGAGCTGGCCCGAGAGGAGAGAGCGAAGGCTGCGAAGAGGAGGGAGATGATGGAGGTGGACAGGGAGGAGTAGTGGATGGGGATGGAGGAGGAGGAAAGACCTCAGTAGGAGGGGATGGGCTGGAAGGAAGAGGAGGAGGAAGACTAGAGTCTACGGGAAGAGGAGAGGAGCCGTTAGAGAAATAGGGAGCATTTTCGAAGAAGGTAACGTCCGCGGAGACGAATTGTTTGAGAAGGATGGGATCAAAACAACAGTAGTCTTTTTGAGTGATAGAGCAGCCCAGAAAGACACATTTGGTGGAGCGAGGGGAGAGTTTGTCGTGGGTGGTGGAGGGAGCATGCATAAATGCTGTGCAGCCAAAGATACGTAGAGGAATGGAGAAGGGCGTTTTATCGCAGAGAACAGTGGAGGGAATGCGATTGATGAGGTAGCAAGAAATGAGAACAACATAGCCCCAATAGGAGCGGGGGACATGCATTTGTGTAAGTATAGTACGAGCAACATCAAGGAGGTGACGGTTTTTGTGTTCTGCCATCCCATTTTGTTGGGAGGTGTAAACGCAACTTGTTTGATGAAGAATTGCATGTTGCGTACAAAATGAGGAAAAGGCTTGACTAATGTATTCTTTGGCATTATCAGAGCGTAATACTTTAATAGAAACATCAAACTGAGTTTTGATTAACTGATAAAAAGATTGTCATACAACGAATAGTTCAGAGCGTTCTCGTAAGAGATATACTCAAGTACAACGAGATAAATCATCAATAAAAGTTACAAAATAAGAGCTACTCCGACCAACGGTGAGGGTAGGAGCAGGCCCCTAGATGTCGGAGTGAACAAGATCAAATGGACGGGTAGAACCACGACCTTGCTTTGGCAAGAAGGAGGAACGGTGATGCTTGTCAAGCTGACAGACATCACAGTTGAGAGGAAAACTGTCCGGAGGGAGGTGAGGTAGTAGCTGATGAAAAAGCCGTGGTGGAGGATGCCCAAGGCAGAGATGCCATTGTAGGAGATCTGTAGAAGAGAAGGAGAAGGCGGAGAGAGCAGAAACATTATCGAGGAAGTAGAGGCCGCCGCTCTCAGTCCCAGTAGTAATCGTTCGTTGGGAGCTCGGATTCTGAAAAGAGCAAGAAGTGGGAGTGAATGTGATGGAGCATTGAAGTTGCCTGCATAAAGATGTAACGGACAATAAATTACAGGGAAACTTTAGCACATAGAGAGTGTCGGCCAAGTGAAGAGACGGAGTGACATGAACCACTCCCGTAACATGAACTGGGGAGGGAGAGCCATCTGCAATAAGGACTGAAGTCAACCAATCATGCGTTTCAAGGAGAGAAAAGAATTGCGGATTGCCCGTCATGTGATTAGTGGCACCAGAGTCGATGAGCCATTTACCTTGAGTAACCACGTGAGCACTACCTGAGGAAGTGACCACCGAAGCGGGCTTGGAAGAGGAGGTGGAAGCGTCGCCAGAAGGGCGAAGATGGGGATGCTTCATCCAGCATCGATCCACAAGATGCCCGGTGCGGCCACAGTGAGAGCAGAGGAAGCGGGAAGAACTCCGACCACCAGAATGATGGTTGCGACTACCAGAGCCGCTACGTTGAGTCTGGTGAGCACATTGTTCTGGAGGAGGAGAAGACAGAAGCGGACGCTGAAGAAGAGATGTAACCGCTACAATGCATGCATGAAAGAAATTGTACCTAATCACCTAGAGGGGGGGTGAATAGGTGACCTTAATCTTTTTAAACTTTTAGGCAGAATTAATCACAAAATTCACAGAACTTTAAACAACAAACACAGAATCAGTCACACACATAGTACACACAGTTTTATAGTGGTTCCCCAAGGTCTGGGTACATCCACTTTCCCCCTTCGCCTATCTAGTAGTGTACTAGATTCGGCCAAACTTCTCCACTATTCCTCAGATCCTCAGATCTTACACTCAGAACCCCAAATAGGTTCCTACAGCTCAGAGTGATCCCACTCTTACAACTCAGGCTCAAAAGCCCTACCACTCAGTCTTCACAAAGACCTACACTCAGCCTTCAACAAGGCCTACACTCAGCCCTCAACAAGGCCTACACTCAGAGAAATGAATCCCCTACACTCAGGCACACAGGTCCTACCACTCAGCCTTTATAATTTCAGGCTTACAACTCAGATCCCTTAGGATCCTACAAGAAATTAGAATTACAAAGTATATACCCACAACTCAGAGTGAGAGAGAAGAGTTGACAGGTTTCATGATGAGTTCTTGGAAGAACTTTGCTGAGATCAACCTCCCTTGGCTTTCTTCAAAGCTTCTTGAATTAGAACACAGTAGGGTTGAAACTCTATGCAGATGATCTTCAATCACTGCTGACTTAAGAATCAGATCTCAATCTGAAACTTTCTTCACAGCCTTGTTCTACAGCTGTCTTCTTAGAAGGAGCTCTCTCTCTCCAACTTCTTAGATCTTCACTTTAATTGATTCTTCAATGAATTGCTTGATCAATCTTCAATACTCAATCTTCTATCTGTCGAAGGAGAAGGGTCTTTATATAGACTTTCTCCAAGGTAACCGGCTGTTCCGGTTTCAAACAACTTTCTGATAGCTCTGACAATTGTAGTTTACCGTCTGGAATGGCAGCTGTCAAGTCATCTAGTCACTTCTTGAATTTTCTGTAATTGTCTGAAAGTGTCGAGACAGTCAGTCTTTAAGTGTCGACACTGATAGACTAAGTGTCGACACAAGTAGACTAAGTGTCGACACTAGCCTTCATAGTGTCGACACAACTGCTTGTGTTGTAGATTCTGCTTCTCGACACTACTTCTTCAACATGTGTCGACACTAATCCTGTGTGTCGACACAAGTCCTTCTTCTTTGATACTTAGTTGATTTCTTGTAAGTATCGACACAACACCTTTGTGTCGACACATCTTCTTGTGTTGATACTTGCTAAGTGTCGACACATCTCCTTGGTGTCGACACATGCCTTCTGTGTTGATACTTTTGCTGAGTGTCGACTCATCTCCTTTGTGTCGACACATTCTTCATGTGTTGAGACTTTTGCTGAGTGTCGACACATCTCCTTTATGTCGACACATTCTTCATGTGTTGAGACTTTGGCTGAGTGTCGACACATCTCCTTTGTGTTGACACTTGTACTTAGACTTTGTTTGAAATTTGCTGAGTGTCGACACAGCCTCCTAGTGTCGACACTTGTACTTGAACGTTGTTGAAGTTTGGCTGAGTGTCGACACAGCCTCCTAGTGTCGACACTTGTACTTGAACGTTGTTGAAGTTTTGTTGAGTGTCGACACAGCCTCCTAGTGTCGACACTTTTGATGTCGACAAAGTTCCTCTGGGTGTCGACACTGCTTCTAAGTGTCGACACAGCTTCTCTGGACATTTCCTCATTGTGTGTCGACACAGCATGTATGTGTCGACACTTTCCTTTTGGTGTCGACTCTGCATTCCTGGTGTCGACACAATTATTCCAAGTGTCGACACAGCTTCTCTAGGTGTCGACACAAGTCTTCTTAAGTGTCGACACTTTTCTTCTAGGTGTCGACACATGGACTTAGAAACTTTTAAGCTTTCTATGCAATTACATAACCTGCACACATCAACTCAAAACACATCAAATACACCATGATGTATATCATTGAGTAGGGTGAGGCTTCTTCAAATCTGGTACATTTATTCCAATGTACCCAACAATCTCCCCCTATTTGGAGAAGTCATAACCCTTAGTCAATGATATACACCATACATAACAAATTCACAGTATGATGTAAAACAATATTAAATGACAGGGTAAGTACATAAATATGTATTAAACAAAACATGTATACACAAATATCTCAGAACAATAATGTAATAGATTTAACACATATCACATTGTTCTAACAACTTCAACATTTTCATTATTCAAAAGTTTACAGAAAGTTGAATGCAACTGATTACACATAGCAAACTTAAGAAAAATTTCTATCCTAAGGCTGCTCAGGCTCCTTGATCACAATGCCCTTTCCTGATTGTATCTTTGCTTGGACAGGAGCTTCAGTATCTTCAGCAGCAGCAGACTTCTTTCCCTTAAGATCTTTCTTTTTCAATTCTTCAGCCTTTATCTTTTGCCTTTCAAAGTAATGATAAGGCTTTGGAAAGTACTTGCTAGGCTCCTGTGCAGTAGGAGGTAGCTTTCCCATCTTAGCCTTTCTTCTGTATTGAACAATAGCCTCTTGCCTGGTCTCATGTTTCCTCCACTCCAGTTCAGAATACCATTTGCCTCTATCCTGGACATTGTCCTTAGCAGCCTTCCATGCAGTCAAGATGATATTCCTGGAAGTGGGGCTCCATTGTTCAAAATCAGGCCTAAGTTCAGCTTTCTCTCTGAACCTTTTCTTAGATAATTGTGCTTCTTGTTCTTTTAGCACTGCCTCTGGCACTGGTTGTACTACTTTCTCCAAAATAACATTAAGATTACCATCAGGAGGACTATACATGGACTGTACCTCCTGATGTATCATATCAAAGTCTGCTGGAGGGTATATTACCTGAGCTACTTCAGTTGGCTCTCCTCCAAAGTAAGCAGGATTTATTCTAGACTCTGCCACATTATCATCATCACATAATGGAGGATATCCAAGGGTGGCTCTGATGGAATTTGAAATCCATTTGGCATGATCAGAGCAGGCTTTGACTAACACCCTCTCCCCCTTTATGACTTCTCTAACAATGTGATCCTTAAGATCATCTTTCTGGAATCTTATTTGATAATTCAGATAATTAACCCCATCCTTATAGAAGGGTTTGAACTTCTAAAGTTGTTCTGCAATGGCCTTCTGAGAAGTTTCAAGAACAGTCTTAAAAGCAGTCAGGCTTTCCTGGAATTTCTTATCAAACTCAGCTTTGGCAGTTTCACTCTCTGCAGGTTGGGCAGTGGCTATCTTCTTGATCTCAGTGACAATGACATTATGGGAAGCTGTTAGATTATCATTCATTCTTATCTGATTCTTCAGTACATATCCTTGTTTGACAGCCATGTCATCCACTTGAGTCTTAATCTTCTCTTGATGTGTAGCCAAATAGACCACTGCATTTCCTCCTTTATGAAAACAGTCAGTCATCTCCTTCTTGTTTTGATTTACTTCAAATCTAATAGATTTGATATCTTGTGCCAGATCAAATTGGAGTGACTTATGTCCTTTATCTATATACTTTTCCAGAGCTGTTCTTTGCTCATCCAGCTTAATCTGCATTGCCACCGTCAATGAACTGTAATCAGTAGATGGGGCAGGCTGTGGAGCAATTGTTTGTAGGGCTTTCTTATAATTCTGGCTCCTTCTCTTAAAGACTTATAATTTTCTCTTCTTGGCTCTCACAACCTCTTCATCCTCTGAAGCAGATGTGCTTGCAATATCCACTCTGTCTTTAGGACTAGAAGGTAAATCCTTGTCAGTCCTAGGAACCTGCTCAGCATTCTTTGGCACTTCAGGTTCTTTATTTGTTGTCTCCTCTTGAGACCTAACCTGCTACCCCTGAAGATCTACCTGCTCCCCCTCAACAGCTGTTTTTTCCACTTCAAAGTCAGTTTATAACAAGTCTGGGAATAGCTCTTCCAGTGTAAACTCTTGTTGAGGTTGACTTGGTGAATCTCTTTGCTCAGGAGCATCTAATACTTCTTTCTCAGCTACAGATGTGTCCTCCATGACCACATCTTGGGGTTTGCTATGTGTCTGTGTTTGCTGATTAACATTAGATAATGAATCAGACAAAACATCATCCTCAATAGGGAAATCTAATTTATTAATTTCAGTTATTACCTCAAGTATTGTGTGGGTAGCCCTTTCACTCTCTAAGGGAGTTGGCTCATCCACCAGTAGAGGCTCCCCCTGGAGTGAATCCAGGTGAATTGGGCTTGCTGAGGGTAGCTCCCCTTGCCTCTGTGTATCTTCTTGTCTTGCTGGAGATTGTCCAGTATTTCCTGTTTTTTCCTCATCAGGAGTAAAAACAACTTGCTCTTCAGAGCTGCTGGAGGATTCTTGAGCCACAGGGGCTGTCTTCTTCTTCTTTTTCTGAGGTGTGTCCTTTACTGGAGATGGCAGTTCTTTGGTCAGTACTCTATCCCACCTAGAGAAGATTCTCAAATACATTCTCCTCATATGGTTAATCTTAGATCCAGCTGCTTGATTCATCACCTCTGGTATACTACCAGCTAGGTATAGACTCAGTATTCTTCCCAAATTGGGCTTCTTCATACTCTCTTTTATCTTTTCAAACACAACTACAGACCAATCAGTTTCTAGTTTGAAGATAATCCTTGTCATTAGACTGAACATATGAGCAGATATTCTATCATGTCCTCCAGGTTTGCTCAGGATGACCTTGCCAACAATTTCAGATAAGAATTTGCCCTGCATGTTCATTCCCTTTCTATTGAACACAGATACTATCTTCAAATTTGAGTCCAAACCACACCATGTCAATGCTTCTCTAGTCTTAGAAGCAGAAACATCTTCTTCTTCCTTAGTTCTTGGTAGTTGAAGTACCTTTCTTAGACTTTTAGGAGAGACCTTCACCTTTGCCCCATGAACTCTTGACTTAATCTTGAGTCCTGATTCATCTAGTGTTGCTGCATTCAGAAACTCCAGGACCTCCTTCTTCCAGATCTTGATCGGTTCTGAAATAAGAAATTCTAACCCAGTCTCTGTTATTAGGATTATCACGCCTTTGATCTCGGGTTCCGCGTCATCAAATGCGTGTCGCACGAGTTCATATCCTTCATTCACATTCTCTTCTAGCTTGGGCGCCCTTAGGGTTTGAAGAAATTTGAATTTAGAGAAGAGAGATGTCGACATACAAGTTTGGTCTCGAAACTTTGGTGATCGTGTCGACAAATAATGGCGAAAACCTATTTATACCTTTCTAGAATCGAAGATGAAAGGGCGCGTCAAAATACTTAAATTGTGTCGACACTGTTGAAAAGTGTCGACACTTACTTATAATGTCTCGACAACTATGTGTCGACACAAGTATAGTCGATAGAATATATGTGTCGACACTTGTTTATGTGTCGACACCACTTAGCTCGACACTTAGTCGAGACTTTACTAGACTAATTCTGTGTAAAATCTAAGTGTCGACACCACTTTGGATGTGTCGACACCTACTCTGCATGTGTCGACACTAATTCTCTGAAGTGTCGACACAGACTTCCTAGATGTGTCGACACCATTTCTCTGAAATGTCGACACCACTTCTATGTGTCGACACAGATAACTCTGTGTGTCGACACCTTTTACTTAGCCAATTTTTGTAAACTATTCTAAGTTTATCATCCCTAATTCAATTTTGAATTTATTGAATTTGGTTTCATCTAAGGGCTTAGTATACATGTCTGCTAGCTGATTATCTGTATTAATATACTCTAGTGAAATATCTCCTTTTTCCACATGTTCTCTTAGAAAATGGTATTTTATTTCTATGTGCTTAGTCCTACTATGGGAGACAGGATTGTTTGCAATAGAAATAGCACTATTAGAATCACAAAATAAAGGTGTTCTACTTACTTGTATACCATAATCTTCTAGCCGATGTTGTATCCATAGAAGTTGAGCACAACAACTTCCTGCAGCAACATACTCTGATTCTGCTGTGGAGATAGCCACACTTGTTTGTTTCTTGCTACTCCATGATATCAGCCTTCCACCTAGGAATTGACAGGTTCCAGTTGTACTTTTCATATCTTCCTTGCAGCCTGCAAAATCTGCATCTGAATAACCTGTCAGTTCAAAGTCTCCATTCCTAGGATACCAAAGGCCTAGATAAAGAGTGCCCTTAAGATATCTCAGAATTCTTTTGACTGCTGTCAAATGAGATTCTTTAGGGCAAACTTGGTAGCTAGCACAGACACATGTAGCATACATGATATCTGGTCTACTAGCAGTCAAATACAATAGGGATCCAACTATCCCTCTATACAAAGTCTCATCTACAGGTTTCCCTACATCATATTTGCTAAGAGACATACTTGACCCCATAGGAGTTTTCATGGTACTGGATGATTCCATACCATACTTCCTGATCAATTCTAGGGTGAACTTAGACTGGCATATGGATAAACCATCCTCAGTCTGTCTAACTTGGAAACCCAAGAAGAACTTAAGTTCCCCCATACTACTCATTTCAAATTATCCTTGCATTAGTTTTGCAAACTTTTTGCAAAGACTACTTTCTGTAGACCCAAATATAATGCCATCCACATATATTTGGACTAGAATGATCTTGCCTCTAGATTCCCTAAGGAATAGAGTCTTGTCTATTTTCCCCCTTGTGAATTTATTCTCAATGAGGAAATTAGACAGGGTTTCATTCCAAGCCCTAGGGGCTTGTTTTAACCCATACAAAGCCTTCCTAAGTCTATAAACATAATTAGGTTTAGTAGAATCTACAAAACCTGATGGTTGTTCTACATACACTTCTTCCTTCAGATTTCCATTCAGAAAAGCTGACTTAACATCCATTTGGTATACTTTAAACCCTTGATAGGTTGCATAGGCCAAGAACATCCTTATTGCCTCCAGTCTGGCTACTGGAGCAAAGGTCTGATCAAAGTCAATACCTTCTTCCTGCCTATATCCTTTTGCAACCAGTCTTGCTTTGTTCTTTAGAATCACTCCATGTTCATCCAACTTGTTCCTAAAGATCCACTTGATTCCAATAATGTTGTGGTCTTTTGGTTTAGGAACTAGCTCCCAGACTTTGCATCTTTTGAACTGGTTTAGCTCCTCTTGCATAGCCTCAATCCAATGAGGGTCTGGGATTGCTTCTTCAAATTTCTTTGGCTCAACTTGGGATAAAAGGCTGGAGTATAGAACTGAACTTAGATTCCTGCTCCTTGTTTGTACCCCTTGTCTAAGATCACCAATAATTTGATTGGCTGGATGATCTTTTAGATGTCTATTTGCTGGAGGCAGCCTGTCTTCAGGTTGTACACCTTCATTCTCTTCAACTTGCTGCACCCCTTGGTCTTCTTCTGCATCAGGTGTATCTAGTACTCCCCCTGGACAATAGCCACTATCATCAACTTGCTGACTTGCAGTAGAACCTTCTTCAATAGTAAGCTTGTCCATCTTCTCAGTCACACCTGTAGAGCTGCATACACTTCTAGACAATTTATTGTTAATGAGTCTAGCTTCATCAAACACTACATATACTGACTCTTCTACAACTTGAGTAGTCAAGTTGTAGACCCTATAAGCCTTACTGTTGTTGTTGTACCCAACAAAGATCCCCTCTTGGGATTTGGCAGCAAACTTAGTTAAATAAGACTTACCATTGTTAAGTATATAGCATTTACAACCAAAGATCCTGAAGTAGGATAGATTTGGTTTTCTGCCCTTCACAATCTCATAGGGGGTCTTATTGTGGCTCTTGGTGATAGGTAGCCCTATTAATTACATGACATGCAGTATTAACTGCCTCAGCCCAGAAATATTCTGGGAGAGAAGTGTCACTTAATAGGGTTCTACCAGCCTCTATCAAGGTCCTATTTTTCCTTTCAGCAATACCATTTTGCTGAGGTGTTCTTGGTGAAGAAAATTCCTGAAATATCCCAAACTCTTCACATAGCTTTGTCATACTGTCAGACTGGAATTCAGTACCATGGTCACTTCTTATTTTGACCACTGTACTGTCTAACTCATTCTGAATTTGTTTGACAAAACTATAAAAGATACTAGGAGTTTCAGATTTCTGTCTAAGGAAGAACACCCAGGAAAACCTTGAGTAGTCATCTACAATCACAAATGTGTAGACCTTCCTACCTAGGCTGTGAACTGGTATAGGACCAAAAAGATCCATATGCAAGAGGTATAGGCACCTCACAGCATCTTTGTTCTCAATGCTATTAAAGGTGGATTTGGTCTGCTTGCCCTTTTGACAAGCTGAGCATATCCCAACCTTTTTACACTTAACTTGAGGACCATTCCTCACTAACTCTTTACTAAAGAGTTGACCAATTGTCTTATAGTTAAGATGGGCTAGCCACTTGTGCCATTTGACACAATGAGAGACTTTCTCATCAGCTACAAGACACACAGGAGAAACATTGTTCTCACGCATAATGTCTAGACAATAGACATTTCTCTTCTTATAACCTGTCAGAATGATCTTTTGATCATTTGACCTCCTGATATGACAACCATCTTTGACAAATGAGATGTCATATCCTAGATCACTCAGCTGACTTATACTAATGAGGTTGTGTTTCAAACTTTTAACATAAGCCACTTGAGTAATTGTAATAAGGTTGCTAGAAATGTTACCAAAGCCTTTGATGATTCCTTTTTCAGAACCACCAAAGGTGACTTTAGGACCATCCTTGATTGGTGTATAGTCCTTCAGCAATCCCCTAGTTCCAGTCATGTGTTTGGAATATCCACTGTCCAAGTACCATATTGGGGCATGACCACTTGGACTCACCTGCAAAACAGATTACTTAACCTTAGAACCCAAAAACTTCTTGGGTCCTTAGTGCAAGTTAGTCTGAATCTTAACAAAACTACCTGTAGCTTTTCTAGCAGGCAGATTGCTACTCACCTTGGTACTTGAATTGTGCCAACAGTCTATGGCAAAGTGGCCTACCTTGCCACAACACCAGCACTCAAATCTGTTGTACCTTTGTTTAGGTACAACCCTGGTTGTTTTGTCTACAACAGGCTCCTTGTTGAGTACTGGGGCTTTGCCCTTAGACTTGGACTGTACAGTCCTAGCAGGTTTAGTAAACCCCAATCCAGTTTTACCTTTTTGAGAAATGAACTCATCTATCAAAGGTAGAATAGACTTTGGTTTAGAAAACCTTGCTACTATATCTCTCTCTTTCTGAAGACTAATCTCCAGATTTCTGATTTGATCATTTTTAAATGTTATAGTCCCCATCTGAATAACAGTAATGTGCTTCAGTCTGGCTATTTCATTTAGTTTCTGATCAAGCAACTTGTCAAAATCTGTTGCAGCAACTTTAAGACTGGCTATCTCCTTAGCCTGACTCTTGGCCAAGGATTTGCTTTTCTTCAAAGCTTGCAACACTACTCTATATTCATCAATCAACTGATGAATATCTCCTTCAGATTCAGATCCACTAACATCACTTGATGCTGATGTATCTGAATCTGACTCAGTACTAGAAATTGAACTAATAGAACAATTTTGTACCTGACTTGGTCCAGGCTGATCCTGGATTTTGTCTCCTTCTGATAAGGCCATCAGTCCCTGGCACTAATTGTCCTCATGCTCATATATAGAGTTCATTAACTGGATGAACCATCTTCCTCTTCTTCAGCAAACAGTCCAATATAAGCTTCAGCTTCTGAATCAGTTTCTGAAGAAGACATATCAGACAGACTTTTGTCCTTTTTAGCAACAAAGGACCTTTCCTTTTTGCCCTTGATCTGAGTCTTCTTCTTATCAGTTGACTCTTTCCTTTTCTCTGGACAGTCAGCAACAACATGTCCCTGTCTGTTACAACAATAACAAACTATCTTTGAAGATGTAGTTTTACTTGACTTGGGCTTTCTCCTGTCATTCTTTGATGACTTCTGTGAAGTGGATGGCTTAGACCTCCACTGTTTCTTCTTAAGAAACTTCTGAAAATGTCTAGTGAAAGCTGCAAAATCTTCATCACTCTCACTGCTTTCAGAATTCTTGCTTTTTGACTCATCTGTCTCAGTCACAGCAACTTTTGGAGGTGGAGATGGAGACTTACTTTTATATTTCCTAGTGGCTTCTATCTTGAAAGCCACAGTTCTTTCTTTGTGCTCAACTCTGGAAGTCTTCTCCTCCTCCTTCCTTACCATTAACTGCATCTCATATGATAACAGTTTTCCAAACAAATGTTGGAGGAGGAATGTCTGTTAATTTGGCCATTTCCCTTATGACACAAATCTTGGTATCTCAGTCTTTAGTTAGGGATCTCAAGAACTTATCATTCAGCTCATAATTGCTAAATTCTCTTCCATAGGACATTAACTCATTAACTATCCTATAGAATTTCTTGTAGCACTCAGTTATGCTATCAGACCTTCCTTGTCTGAAGCTCTCATACTCCTGATTTAATAAAGACTTTCTGTCTTGTCTAACTTCTTCAGAGCCCTCCATGTACACTATCAGTGTATCACACATTTCCTTTGATGTTTTACAGTGAATTAAATTCTGGAATGTGGCATCATCTATTGCACTTACAACTATATTCTGGGCCCTCTTGTCCATAGTGGCCAGAATAATCTCATCCTTGGTCATTTCAGAATAGTCCTTAGGAGTTCTCTGGTTTGCATCCAGAACTGATACTTTCATAGGCACATATGACCCTTCTTTAACAGTGATATAGATTCTAGGGTCAGAGGCTTCCATAAAAAGTCTAACCCTTTCTTTCCAAATGCCAAAGATCTCCTTTCTGCAAATTGACAACTTCATGGATCCAAGCTCTTTGTGATTCTCTGTTGAACCCATTTTCTTGATTCTTGATTATGTTGATTCTACCAACAGGAACTTTACTCAGACTGTTATGTCCTTTTTGAGCAACCTCTCTCTGATACCACTTGAAAGAAATTGTACCTAATCACCTAGAGGGGGGGTAAATAGGTGACCTTAATCTTTTTAAACTTTTAGGCAGAATTAATCACAGAATTCACAGAACTTTAAACAGCAAACACAGAATCAGTCACACATAGAGTACACACAGTTTTATAGTGGTTCCCCAAGTTCTGGGTACATCCACTTTTCCCCTTCGCCTATCTAGTAGTGTACTAGATTCGGCCAAACTTCTCCACTATTCCTCAGATTCTCAGATCTTACACTCAGAACCTCAAATAGGTTCCTACAGCTCAGAGTGATCCCACTCTTACAACTCAGGCTCAAAAGCCCTACCACTCAGTCTTCACAAAGACCTACACTCAGCCTTCAACAAGGCCTACACTCAGCCCTCAACAAGGCCTACACTCAGAGAAATGAATCCCCTACACTCAGGCACACGGGCCCTACCACTCAGCCTTTATAATTTCAGGCTTACAACTCAGATCCCTTAGGATCCTACAAGAAATTAAAATTACAAAGTATATACCCACAACTCAGAGTGAGAGAGAAGAGTTGACAGGTTTCTTGATGAGTTCTTGGAAGAACTTTGCTGAGATCAATCTCCCTTGGCTTTCTTCAAAGCTTCTTGAATTAGAACACAATAGGGTTGAAACTCTATGCAGATGATCTTCAATCACTGCTGACTTAAGAATCAGATCTCAATCTGAAACTTTCTTCACAGTCTTGTTCAACAGCTGTCTTCTTAGAAGGAGCTCTCTCTCTCCAACTTCTTAGATCTTCACTTTAATTGATTCTTCAATGAATTGCTTGATCAATCTTCAATACTCAATCTTCTATCTGTCGAAGGAGAGGGGTCTTTATATAGACTTTCTCCAAGGTAACTGGCTGTTCCGGTTTCTAACAACTTTCTGACAGCTCTGACAATTGCAGTTTACCGTCTGGAATGGCAGCTGTCAAGTCATCCAGTCACTTCTTGAATTTTTTATAACTGTCTGAAAGTGTCGAGACAGTCAGTCTTTAAGTGTCGACACTGATAGACTAAGTGTCGACACAAGTAGACTAAGTGTCGACACTAGCCTTCATAGTGTCGACACAACTCCTTGTGTTGTAGATTCTGCTTCTCGACACTGCTTCTTCAACATGTGTCGACACTGATCATGTGTGTCGACACAAGTCCTTCTTCTTTGATACTTAGTTGATTTCTTGTAAGTGTCGACACAACACCTTTGTGTCGACACATCTTCTTGTGTTGATACTTGCTAAGTGTCGACACATCTCCTTGGTGTCGACACATGCCTTCTGTGTTGATACTTTTGCTGAGTGTCGACACATCTCCTTTGTGTCGACACATTTTTCATGTGTTGAGACTTTTGCTGAGTGTCGACACATCTCCTTTGTGTCGACATATTCTTCGTGTGTTGAGACTTTGGCTGAGTGTCGACACATCTCCTTTGTGTCGACACTTATACTTAGACTTTGTTTGAAATTTGCTGAGTGTCGACACAGCCTCCTAGTGTCGACACTTGTACTTGAACGTTGTTGAAGTTTGGCTGAGTGTCGACACAGCCTCCTAGTGTCGACACTTGTACTTGAACGTTGTTGAAGTTTTGCTGAGTGTCGACACAGCCTCCTAGTGTCGACACTTTTGATGTCGACAAAGTTCCTCTGGGTGTCGACACTGCTTCTAAGTGTTGACACAGCTTCTCTGGACATTTCTTCATTGTGTGTCGACACAGCCTGTATGTGTCGACACTTTCCTTCTGGTGTCGACTCTGCATTCCTGGTGTCGACACAATTATTCCAAGTGTCAACACAGCTTCTCTAGGTGTCGACACAAGTCTTCTTAAGTGTCGACACTTTTCTTCTAGGTGTCGACACATGGACTTAGAAACTTTTAAGCTTTCCATGCAATTACATAACCTGCACACATCAACTCAAAACACATCAAATACACCATGATGTATATCATTGAGTAGGGTGAGGCTTCTTCAAATCTGGTACATTTATTCCAATGTACCCAACAATGCGGCCGTTGTATCCAAGTTGGGAGAGTCCGCTTCACCCAAGATTTGTTGGCGAATCATGTCGTAGGAATCAGGAAGTCGGAGGAGGTGGCACACAACAAGCAGTTCTTGAAATTGCTTGTGCTGTTCGGCAAGATCCGCAGAGAAGGGGCTATGTTGAAGGATCTCAGCCCCAAGAGCTTGAACTTGTTGATAAGCGGTAGCAGGAGACATATACGGACGCGCAAAGAGGTTCGCATACAAGGTATAAATGCGGGACGTCTGAGCCCCATTTGAGTATAGAGAAGTACGATGAAGCCATGCCTTCTTGACCATCTCATCATGACGGATAACAGGAAGACATTCATCGGAAAGACTATTAGCGAGCCAAGTACGGACAAGCGCATCGTTAGTATCCCAGTCATTAAATTCAGCAGAAGAGGTGGAAGGAGGATCATCAGTAAGGTGGTGGTGCTTGTGTTGTGAGCGGGGAGGAAGGTGAAGGAGACGCTCCAATCCGGGTAGTTGGAACCAACCATCTTGGATACGGTGCCAAGATTCTTGGAGGGAACGGGAGGAGGAGGAGGAGTTATGACGGGAGTAGCGGTGGTGGTAGAAGAGCTGGAAAGGGTCATGGAAGAAGCCGCACGGGTAGAGGGAGGAGAGAAAGGCCGCGAGGGAAGAAAGAGGCCAGGGCGGAAGCAGAAGACCGCAGCGGACAGAAGAGGAATCAACAATAGAGAAAAGGAAGAATTCGCGCAGGAAGAGAGCAGGCCGCGCAGACAGAAGACCGAGAAGCCGTGAAAACAGGCCGCTGAGATGAAGAAGGCCGCACAAATAAAGAAGGAGAGCAGATTGCACGAACAAAGAGTAACGATAAAAGGAGGAGAGGACGCACGAACAAGAGGAAAGAAGGAGATCAGGTGGACAAGATAGCTGGCTCTGATACCATGTGCGAACAGAAAATGGAAGCCCGGAAAATGGGCAAACAGAAATTTTTGTATTCCAAAAAAGGTATCAATTACATGGTATAACCTCCCTTTTATAGAATGGAGGAGATGAGAGAGATTACAAATAAACAATGTGAGACTAAAAAATATCATGTACAAGTGGTTTAACATAAAAACAAGTCGCCAATCTGTACGGTTTGGTGAAGGGGCAAACCGCCCGGTAACCACAAGAGAAAGATACCAAGATGCCACACTAGACCGCCAGGTCGCCCGGTCTCCAAGTCGCCAGGGACAGAATGACAAAATGCTAGAGCACCAACAACAACAGGACAGCAACAAACCGCAGGAGAGAACCCGACAGACCGCCCGGACTGTAACCCGCCAGAGTCAGACCGACAGACCGCCCGGTCTCTAATCTGCAACACAGGTGATGGTGCTTCTTCTCTCCATCCTCTCTTCTCTTTATTGGGCAGACAGCTACAACGTGCCCTGGCTTGCTGCAGTAATAACAGATAACATTAGTAGAAATCTGTATACTAGGTTTAGAACCATACCTGTCCTCCTCAGAGGATTTCTTCCTATGGTGAGAGGAGGAAGGCTTACTCTTACAATGCTTCTTCTTCATGGACTTCTGGAATTGTCTGGAGAAGACAGCAAAGTCCTCATCAGACATGTGGCAGTCTGATGTGCTTGACTCTGATTCATCTGAGTTAGACTCAGCATCCCTCCATTGTGGAGAAGGAGTCTTCCTTCTGCTCCTCCTTGAGACTTCAGCTTTGAAGGCCACAAACTTTTCTTTGGCCCGAGACTTGTCGTTTTTCTCCTTCTCCTTCCTGGCAGTCAACTATATTTCATAGGACAACAGCTTCCCAAATAATGTTGCTGGTAGAGTGTTAGCAAGTTTTGCTACCTCTCTGATGACACAGATCTTAGTATCTCAGTCTCTAGTTAAAGACTTGAGAAACTTGTCATTCAGCTCAAAAGTGTTGAAAACCCTGTCATAGATCCTCAACTCATTGACTATCCTAAAGAATCTTTCATAGCACTCTACTATGTTGTCAGTCTTGTCTGCCTGAAAGCCTCATACTCTTGTTCAAGCATGGACTTTCTGTCATCTCTAACTTCCTCTGTCCCCTCCATGTAGATCACCAGTGTGTCCCACATCTCCTTTGTAGTTGTGCAGTGGATCAGATTCTGAAGGGTAGAGTCATCAATATCACTGACAATTATATTCGGAGCCCTTTTGTCCATGGTGACAAGGATGACTTCATCCTTTGTCATCTCTGCATAAGTATTAGGTGTCTGATCATTTATATTCAGAACTAACACTTTCATGGGGATGAAAGGTCCCTCCTTGACAGTGATAAAGATCCTAGGGTCAGCTGCTTCCATGAACAACCTAACCCTCTCCTTCTAGAAGTCAAATCCTTCCTTCCTGTAGATTGGAAGTTTCATGCCACCCAGCTCCTTATAGTTCACTCCTAAACCCATAAGGACAGACTTGTAGCTAACCTTGGAGATCTACTCAGACTGTTAAGTCTTTTTTGAGGAACCTCTCTCTGATACCACTTGAAAGACTTTGTTTTCAAGGTCAGCTAACACCTATAGGGGTGAATAGGTTTTAGGTCTCTTTTAAATCTTTTAAACCTTTACCTGATTTACCTGTACTTTGTGATTAGTTTGTTCGGCTTTCAAGATACACACACAGAAGACACAGATATTTTATAGTGGTTCCCTAGATTATGGGTACATTCATTATCCCTCTCCGCGTTTCTAGCAGTGTGTTAGATAAGGCTCTTCCCCAATACTTGGCTCCTTAAGAGCTTACAACTCGATCCTGCAGGACCGCTCAGTCTCCTCCAAGACCTACTGCTTAGGCACAAGGCCCTACAACTCAATGATTAAACAACCACCTACCTCAGGCCAACAACCCTATAACTTAGGCTGGGATGACATCCCTACACTCAAACCCAAAGTGGATCCTACACTCAGATCAACTAATGGCCCTGCCGCAGCCTTTATAACATAGGCTTATAACTCAGATTCTATATAGAATCCTACACTCAGATCCAAGACTAGATCCTATAAAAAATAGAGATGTTGTGAAATAGTTAGACACCAGAGAGTTTTATTTGTGTCTGTCTTCCTGGGTTGAGCAGATTTCAACCCTATCTTCTTCACAGCAACAATCAAGATTCTGATCTACTGTTGAAGAAAATGGATCTGAACATTTTATATCTTCTTCAAACAGCTACCAGGACTAGTAGACTCTGAAGGCTCTGCTTCTCTTCTCAATCAGAAATCGATTCTAAACTTGTTGTCAATAATGAAGATTGCAACAGCTAACTCTTGTCGCCTTCAGGTTCACTGATCAGAACAAAACCTTCAAGCTCGTTAATAATGGCGAGGAAGATGATGATGTTCCACCGCAATGTGAAATCAGAAAACCCTAAAAGCTTCTTTCCTTTCAGACAGTCTTATCCTTTTATAGTCAGCTGATCAATAGCTCTTTGTACTATGGGCCCAGCCTAAAAATGACGAGTTACCAGCTTCCATTTGCAGAAAACGACAACAGCTATCCGTCGTCGCCATTAAAGGCATACTGCAGCTTTCCCGCAAAGAATTTGAATTACGTTGACTTTGTTGACTTTTGCTGACGTCACTCATTATGGACTTAGCCAAATTCACAAAATCACTCCAGACATTGAGTGCGTTGAGTGAACTGGTTTCACTCAACGATTCTGGACTTAGCTTATTCTTCAGCTCTTTTTGTATCCATGGCGTTGAGTGGTTGGACTTCACTCAACGCCATTTGTCTTAGCTCCTTTTGAACTATGCCAACTATTGAGGCGTTGAGTGAACTGGCTTCACTCAACGCTTCTGTACTTATAAACTTTTTTCTGAATGGAGACGTTGAGTGTGTTGACTTCACTCAATGCTTCCTACCTTAGCCTCATCTTTTGACTAGGCATTGAGTGAACTGGCTTCACTCAATGCTTTTAGACTTAGTCAAATCCTGTCTCTCCTTTTGGCTTTGACTGCTTGAGCTTGTATCAATGCTTCTATCATATGACATTGAGTGAACTGGTTTCACTCAACGCTTTTGCACTTGGACAGATTTTTTTGTCTATCTTTTGTGGCTTTGATAGAAATAGCACGATGTTGAGTGAACTGGCTTCACTTAACGCTTTTCAACTTAGAAAATTTTCCTTTAACATAATCTCCCTGGCTTTGACTGAGGCAGCTTTACTTAATGAATTTGCTGCATGGTGTTGAGTGAGTTGACATCACTCAATGCATGTGGACTTAGTCGATCTTTCTGCTTGATGAAGCTTGGATTTGACTATCCACACCTGAGTCAGCGCTTTAGCTCATCTGGCATTGAGTGAGCTGTCCTCACTCAACGCTTTTGGACTTAACCAGAATCCTACCCTTTGTCAGCATTCTCCTTTACCTCTAACATTAAGTGAATTGGTTTTACTCAATGCTTGTGGACTTAGGCAATTTCCTGCCTTTCCAGCATCCTTCTTTGTGTCCATCTGTCCAATCAATGTGACAAGTACTATCATGCATGCATGAACTTAAACACATATCAAATACAACTATGTGTATGTCATTGACTTGTTTGACTTCTTACAAATCTGGGACATTGGGATCAATGGACCCAACACCACTTAGAATAGGTCCCTGCATCGTTCTCATCATAATGGCTCATGCACACTGACGACGTTTGACTTAGAACCTTTTATTTAGGATTTAGTTCTTACATCGTTCTTGCCATATTGGAGCACACGCGCCTTGAGTGAGCGACTTGCCAGATCCTCTTCCGAGCATTTGCATCTGCTTGTAGACTGTTTTGCCCCTAACACTTTGCCTCAAGCTTATCCTTGAGTGCCTTCTATTGACTAGCAAGATTCCTGATGGTGAGATCCCTGATGGCGAGATCCCTGACGACGAGATCCCTGAGGATTCTTTAATCACTCCAATATTCAAACGAGGACCTTCCAGATTTGTCAGCTAGGTGAGAGTCTGACAGTGGGGGCAATTCCGGGCCTAGCTTCAAAGCTTTTACAATGCCCACCGAGGGCCCAACATCCCTATCAGCTAGGTGAGAGCATGATAGCAAGAGCTATTGTGGGCCTAGCTTCAAAGCTTTTTACAACGCCCACAGAGGGCCCAACAGCCTTGTCGGCTAGGTGAAAGTCTGACAGCGGGAGCAACTCTGGGCCTAGCTTCAAAGCTTTTCACAACGCCCACTAAGGTCCCAACATCCCTGTCAGCTAGGTGAGAGCCTGATAGCTAGGGCAACTCCAGGCCTAGCTTCAAAGCTTTTTACAACGCCCACTGAGGGTCCAACAGCCATGTAAGCTAGGAGGGAGCCTGACAAAGGGAGATGAGCACCAACCAAGTTTTTTTCTCTTCAACCAACCACCAGCCCAATCAGCTAGTGGGAGCCTGACGACGGGTGTTGAGCATCAACCGGACATATCTTTTTTGCCAGCTACCGGGCGCTACCACCGGCCCCATTAGCTAATGAGAGCTTGACGGTGGATGTTGAGAATCAACCAGACATATCTCTTTGGCCAGCCACCTGGCGCTACCACAGGCCAAATCAGCAAGTGAGAGCCTGATAGGGAGTGTTGAGCATCAACCAGACATATCATTTTGGTTAGCCACCGTGCGCTACCACCGGCCCAATCAGCTAGTGAGAGCCAGACGGTGAGTGTTGAGCTTCAACCGGACATATCTCTTTGGCTAGCCACCGGGCGCTACCACCATCCCCATTAGCTAGTGAGAGTTTGACGGTGGGTGTTGAGCATCAACCAGACATATCTCTTTGGCCAGCCATTGGGCGCTACCACCGGCCCAATCAGCTAGTGAGAGCTTGATGATGGGTGTTGAGCATCAACCAGACATATCTCTTTAGCCAGCCACCATCCACGTTCCTCTGGTTGAGCAAATGAACAATCAATAAGAAGTAAGAATGTGAAGAGAACCATTTTATTACTCTCAAGGATAAAAACATTTTAAGTCATCGTCGCTCCAGGTTTAACTGAGGGGCTCCCCTCCACATCCTGGAGGTGATATCCCCCCGACTTCAAGGATTCTTTGATAACATAAGGTCCCTCCCAGTTAGGATTCAATTTTCCGACGGCTGCCGACCTCTCGGCCGCGTCGACCTTCTTTAAGAGTAAGTCACCCTTTGCGAACTGCTTGATCCAGATGTTCTTGTCGAAGTACTTGGCCATCTGCCTCTTGACCTCTTCCTGCTGGATGGCTGACAAGTCACGCAGATCCTCCACCATATCTAGGGAGAGCCACAGTTTGTCTTTGTTCTCAGCCCCCATTCTTCTTTGCCTTCCTCTTCCTCGACTATTTGTGGTGTCCGGACCTCAAACTCTATCGGGAGCACGACTTTGCAGCCATAGGAGAGCTTGAAGTGGGTATCCCATGTGGCCGTGTTGGGAGTGGTTCTCAGGGACCAAAGAACTGAAGAGAGTTGCTCTACCCAACTCCCCTTCAGATTCTCCACCTTCTTTTTCAACAAGTTCACAATTATATTGTTTGTCGCTTTCACCTACTCATTGTTCCTGGGGTGGTGGACCGACACGGACCGGAGATCGATCCCAAGCTACCACAAAAACTGATGAACTCTGTGTTGGCAAACTGTGGCCCATTGTCCGTGATAATGGCCTGAGGCAACCCGTGCAGGCAAATGATCTCTCCCCACACAGTTTCGAATGACCTGAGAGGTCACCTTGGCCAGCACCTTGACCTCCAACCACTTGGAAAAATAATCAATCATGACCAACAAGAACCTCATCTGCCCACTAGTTTGGGGGAAGGGTCCTACAAGATCCATTCACCAAATGACGAAGGGCCAGCGACAATGATGCTTCTGAGCCTCTAGGCCAGTAGTAGTTGGAGAGGGGCGAACAACTGGCACTTTTAACACTTCTTTGCGAACTCGATTGCGTCCCGGCCTAGGGTGGGCCAAAATTATCCTTGTCTTACTATCCTCCCCTATAGGGTTCTGCTCCCCAAGTGGCTCCCGCATTCCCTGGAATGAAATTCTTCCAAAATTCTCGGGACCTCCTCCTTAGCCACGCAACATGCTAGCAA
Source organism: Platanthera guangdongensis (assembly GCA_039583875.1). Taxonomy (NCBI): domain Eukaryota; kingdom Viridiplantae; phylum Streptophyta; class Magnoliopsida; order Asparagales; family Orchidaceae; genus Platanthera; species Platanthera guangdongensis. Next base: position 4,862,654 of record CM077154.1, on the reverse strand, counting down.
GCCTGAGAGAGTCTTCTTGTACAACTTTCCATAGAGCATCAAGTAGTATGTCGACTTATGCTTGAAGCTCTTTTGTCCATGCCTTCCGGGAACTCTCTTGTGGATAGGAAAACTGTGAAGGGATCCATCCAGGAGGGGCGTTGATCCACCTCCATCAGCTCCCCTTCTTCAATGGAAGGACAAAATATGTCTGTCAGGGTTCCACCCGCACGGGGTTTGAACTTGGCCAACTGATCTACTTGCATATTTTCTTCTCACGACACGTGTTAGATGGAGAATGTTTGGAATAGGCCGATGACTCCCTTCACCTTTGCTAGATACAGCTGGAGAGTGGGCTCCCTTTCCTTAAACTCGTCGTTGATTTGAGAGGACACCACCATGGAGTCCGTTAGTGCTTCCACATCGTTCACCCCCAGCTCTATGGCTAGTCACAGCCCTGTGATCACCACCTCGTACTCTGTTTGGTTATTGGTAATGGTAAAATGGATGACCATTGTTTGCACTATCCTTGTCCCCTGAGGGCTCTCCAAGATCACTCCTATCCCCAAGGAGTGCCTTCCCGAAGCTCCATCCACCATCACCTTCCAAGGGACCAAGCGAGTGAGCTCAGTCTCTGCCCACTTGACCACATAGTCGACCAAGAAGTCAACCATTGTCTGGGCCTTAATCGAGAGGCAGGGAACAAAGGAAATGTCGAACTTGCTAAGCTCTACCGACCACTTTTCAAGTCTTGCAGAGTGTTCCACCCACTCAAAGATGTTGCGAAGGGGATGGTCAGTCACCACTCGAATAGAATGTGCCTGGAAGTATGGTCAGAGCCTCCAAGCCGAGATGACCAGGGCGAAAGCTAACTTCTCCAAAATAGGGTACTAAATCACTGCCTTCCTTAGGACCCTGCTTACATAGTAAATTGGTAGCTGCCTCTTTCCCTCCTCTCAGACCAGAATGAAGCTCAGATCCTTGGCCTCAAACCTAAGATATAAGGACAAATCTTCCCCTCTTTTGGTCCCTGGAGAAGCAGAGCTTAGGTCAGCTGCCTCTTCAAGGCTTGAAAAGCTCCCTCGCACTCCTCGGACTATTCGAACTTACGGCCTCCTCTCAGGGCTTTGAAGAAAGGCGAGCACTTCTCTCCTGCCTGAGAGAGGAATCTGCTTAGTCCTGCAAGCTTCCCTATTAAGCGTTAGACCTCCTTGGTGTTTCGAGGTGATCCCAACTCCATGATTGCCCTCACATTGTTAGGATTGGGTTCCACCCCGGCGGGATTAAGGAGATGACCTAGGAAATTGCCCCTGCTCGTCCCGAAGACACACTTCAAGGGGTTCAACCTCATCTTATACTTTTGCAAGGTGTTGAAGGTATCCTCCAGATCTCAAAGGTGAGAGTACGCGTACCGACTCTTGATCATGAGGTCATCCACGTACACCTCCAAGTTTCTTCCCTTCTGCTCCTGGAAGACCCGGTCCATCATCCTCTGATATGTCGCCCCTACATTTTTCAGCCCAAAGGGCATCATTTTATAACAGTAGCATCCCTCCCCTATGATGAAGGAAACATCGTTTATGTCGGGTGGGTGCATCCTGATCTGGTGATAACCTGAAAATGCATCTAGAAAGCTCATTAGAGAAAAATCGATGGCTGAGTCAACCAGTGCGTCGATTCGAGACAGGGGGTAACAATCTTTAAGACATGCTTTATTTAAAATAGAGAAGTCAATACACATCCTCTAGCGGTCGTCTCCCTTTTTGACCATCACCACATTAGAAACCCAGCCTGAATAATAGATCTGTGATACAAACCCCGCCTTTAGGAGATTTTCCACCTCTTCCCGGATGGGCTCGGCCAGCTTGTCAGTGGTGGACCTCTTCTTCTGCCGGATGGGGTGGGCCTCAGGATCAAGGTTGAGGCAGTGGTAAGAAACATCTGCATCGATCCTCGACATGTCCTCCATGCTCCATGCGAAGATGTCCACATTCTTCTGGATGCAATCCAACATCCTTCTCCAATCTTCCGGGCTCAGCCCCCCGCTGATCCGCACCTTCTCCACCCTTACTCCCGGGTGAGAACTTCTATCTCCACCACTTACTCTGCTGCTTCCAACCTAGATTGTTCTTCCTACTCACCCACGCCCCCCTCAGCTAGGGAAAGAACTTCCTCCTCAGCTTCCTCTACGACCATCATCTCGACCTGCTCCTCCAGCACTTCTTTTACCGCCTCCACACGGGCGTGAACCTCTTCCTCCTCCACTTCCATCTCCTAAGCACCTCCCATAGCCTCCTGGCCAGACAACTCCTCCATCATTCTCTCCATCTCCTCGACCCCTCCTTACTAGGAGATAGAGTTGATCGAAGTCACGTAGCATACCCTTACCATCTTGGGATCTCCCCAGACCCGGACCTGGATGCCTTCAACATTGAACTTGAGGCATTGGTGGAATGAGGATGGCATGCAGCGGAAGGTGCTGATGAGGGGCCGTCTTAATATTGTATTGTAGTTGATAGGAGCGTCCACGATGACGAACCTGCAGTTCCTGGACTAGCCCCCCAAGGTAATATGGAGGCTCACTCCTCATTCTACCTCCTTCCTTTCCCTGGAGAATCCGAACAAATGCCCGTTCGAGGCCAACACCCTCCTGGACTCCACCTTTATCGCGTCAAATACCTTCTTGAAGATGACGTTGACAGAGCTCTCATTGTCCACAAGCATTCGAGAGAGTAAAATTCTCGATGGCGGCCTGAATTACTAACACATCGCAAAATGGATCCTCGTGGTCCGGCATATCCTTTCGAGAGAAGGTAATCTTCTCATTTGGGGGTGGGGTTAGGGACGTGGAGGCGACGCTCCGACGATACATGGTGTGGAGACTCGCCTTCCGGGTGGCCTCCACTCCCCCCATGGATCACCCTGATCCCTCCTCGGCCTCCTACATCAGCTCAGTCCTCGCACTTGTCCCCCTCTGCTCCGGCAGGACTTCTTCGATCTATACCTCCTGGGAGTGCTGTTGCTGCTGCTACTGGGCATGCCACTGGTTCCCCTCATCTCCAAGAACACCTGGCAGGTAGCCGTCGCGTGGCCCTCCTCCTGGTGGAAGTCACAGTATGGCACCTCCGCTCTACGTCCCGACCTCCTCCTCTGCATACCTCTCCTCCTCCTCCCCAAAGCTATGGTCATCGCCTGATGTTGCTCGGAGAGGGGGGGCTCTGGCCTTGCCTCCAACCTGGAGGGTTGAACTGGCCTTGCCCCCCTTGGCGTTTTTCTCCTCAATGGAAACCTCTCCTCTGGCCCGGGTCGTGCCACTCCTCATGTCTCTACCCTAGCCGATTGTTTGGCTCTTGGGGGCCCCACCTCGGATGTTGTTGCTACTACTGCTCCCGCTGCCTGGGCTCTACCCTTTGCACCTCCTGACCCTTGCCACCTCCCGACTCTCTCTCTCCTATGCAGCCCACATGGTTAGATTCCTGGCAAACGCCAGGTTCGACGCTTCTCCCTCGACTTCCCTTATTGCCCTCTCCATCAACACTTCAAAGGACAGTGGAGGCACCCTCTTCAACTCCATCCTGAAGAACCCCTGCTGCAGTCCCAGGGTAAAGGCCATCATGAGGGTGTGTCTGTGCATCTCCTAGACTTGAAGGATCTCCTCTTGGAACCTATCCACATAGCTTCCCAACGTCTCATCCACCACCTGCTTGATGAGAAACAGGGACTTTGACTTCTTCTTCCTTTTCTTCGAAGTGGAGAACCTCTGCAAGAACCCTCGGTGCAGGTCCTTAAAGCATAGATGGAGCTGGCAGGAAATTGATGGAACCAATCCCTCACCTTCTCTTTGAGGGTTATGGAGAAGAGCCGACACTTGAAAGCGTGTGACATCTGCCTGTGTAACGCCCCAATTTCCCAACACAGGAAAATGGTTTCTAGGAGATACCGCCCGATGGTAAGGTTACCGCTCGGCGGTAGCGCTGTGATTTAGTAGCGTGAATCTCTGGAATATACCACCCAATGGTAGAGATACCACTGCCGGTAGCTTGGTCAGTTTAATAGGCAAAGTTCTCGGGTTGTTACCGTATGATGGTTGGGGCAGCAGTCGTGTCGTAACCGATGCTAGTTACTACATGGTGGTAGTATCCTATCATACAGCGATAACAGTTCCGTAACGGCATGGCCACGTGTCAACCTGTGATTGTAGGGCCTGGGCGGTGGCACATGAACCGAGGCGTTGATTTATCGCGCGATGGTAGCCAGTTACCACGTGGCGGTAGCTCGGTTTATAGTGTTAGAAGGGCTATTTTCTCTTCATTTCTTTTGGGAGTTTTGAGTTGAACAGCTGGAGGAGGAAGAGCAACATCAGACAAGAGTGATCTCGTCGTCGTTGGAGTTTCGGAGCGTGGATTCACATGATGAGTTCAGATCTACGGAGGCAAAGCCGAAGCGGTCATTTTCATCTGGCTAAAATCTTTCTTATGGCGCCGAAACGGACTTCTAGGATAATGATACTCTTCCTTAGACATGTGAAGTACTTCGTTTTGGCATTTGAGGGTAGATGCTCCACGAACACGTGGAAGTGGTTCTCCCACAAGTAGTTCTGTGTATCCCCGTTAGTGTTGCATTTAGATCCAGAATCAAAGTACGGAATAGGCATGTTGTGTGAAGCTCATCCTGACGGGTTGGTCTGGATTGGTGATATCATATGTTTGTATGTCGGAGAAGACTCTATGGTAATCGCGTAACTTTCGGGGTCACGAGGTGTGCAAATGGCTGCAATGAGAGTACATGAGGTGGTATCCAGGAAAACAACCAAAGAAAGGGGTAAGAATCGATAATTTGTACCCTACCGCGCGGCGGTAGCGCTATCGCCGGTGGTAGCTCCCAATGGGCACTGTATTGTTTGCATGGTCGGTCTCGTGGAGACCTGGATGCTAGTGCTTTGAGAGGCCTATCCCTTGTGGACCTGGAGGCCAAATTGTGGAGCTGAGAGCCTGTGTGGCCCGGCTTAGGCGGTCGTGAGTGCTGGTTTAAGATCATAACAAGATTATGATTTGTACTGATGGGAAAGGGGATGTTGACCCGCATCGTGGCTTGTTGCACACGATGATTTGAGCCCGGGAAAAGAGATGAACTGTACATAACCCTATGTCGATCGACCTGGAGTGAGTCAAAGTGTAAAGCACATGACTTGGTCGTAGCCATATGGGCGTTGTCTTTGGCTTCGGCCCTGAAAGACTAGAATGCTCAAACGTTGCTGACCGTCGCAGAGAACAGTGGTGCGACTCGTTGGGGTACGGTGCACCGTGAATGTGCCCTGAGAGCACAAAGCGTTGGTCATAACCCTAAACCCTAAACCCTAAACCCTAAACCCTAAACCCTAAACCCTAAACCCTAAACCCTAAACCCTAAACCCTAAAACCCTAAAACCCTAAAACCCTAAAACCCTAAAACCCTAAAACCCTAAACCCTAAACCCTAAACCCTAAACCCTAAACCCTAAACCCAAAACCCTAAACCCTAAACCCTAAACCCTAAACCCTAAACCCTAAACCCTAAACCCTAAACCCTAAACCCTAAACCCTAAACACTAAACCCTAAACCCTAAACCAGGATTAGGGTTTATGGTTTAGGGTTTAGGGTTTAGGGTTTAGGGTTTAAGGTTTAGGGTTTATGGTTAGGGTTTAGGGTTTAGAGTTTAGGGTTTAGGGTTTATGGTTTAGGGTTTAGGGTTTAGGGTTTTGGGTTTAGGGTTTAGGGCTTGCTTGCATGTTCTGATTGACAATAATTGATAATGCTAATGTCTACAGCAAAAGAGTACCGCCACCCCGAGTAAGGGGTGAGGTCATTATAATTTGGTCAGCTAATGCTGACCGTTGCTATTGTTTGTCACTGTTGCGGTGAAATGTTTCATGCAGGTGCAGCCGAGCTAAGCGGGAAATAGCGGGCTGGAGCCCAGGATTGCTAAGCTGGCCCTTGAAGGTCAAAGCGAATTACCCATTTATTTTATCTTTCATGTGTGGTCGGCCTGCGTGCCGATGTATGCAAAACAGTTTATTCTAAGATTGAATATTATAAGTCCTCAAGGCCAAAACCTTTGGTGTATCTGCTCTATCATTCCTATTTTGTAGTATTGGACAATCAGTTGATTGGGTTCTAACTGTAACCTTTAAATTCTTCCACTAGAATGCACTCTATGTTAGGTTGCGTGAAATTGAATTACGGTTTCAATTAGTAACTCCTTTAACTGTCCGTAGTATATGACGTCAGGCCCCGGCCGAACATTTTGTTACATGCTATGTGACGGATGGGGGTGTTACAAGTTGGTATCAAAACCAGGTTTCGTGTAACACCCCCTATCCGTCACCTAGTATATAGCAGTAGGTCCGGCCGGGGCCCGACGCCATATACCACAGACAGACCGGGTGGTTACGTATGGAAACCATCCAACCAATCTCAACGTCCTACACAGAGCATTCTAGCGGAAGCAGTTTATAAGAGTTGTAAACAAGAACCCAACATAGGAGCATGAATGTCCACTAATACCAAAAGGAATGTTATACAAAAATACCCAAAACCGGCCTTAAGGCCTTACAAAGTGTTTCACTTGAAAATTACATGTTTTACAAACCACGACACGCAGGCCGGTCATACATGAATAAAGCAGTAAACACTTCTACTTGGGCCTTCGAGGGCCAGCTTCGCAAAAAGGGCTTTAGCCCGCTATTGACCGCTTGGTCCAGCTGCACCTGCAAGCAATAAACCACCGCACGGTGGCAAAACAAGGCAACGGTCAGCAATGCTGACCAAATTATAACGATCCCGCCCCCAACTCGGGGCGGCGATGCTCCTTCCCTGCATTTCATTAGCATAAGCGAGCAATGTATATATCCATAGCCATTTCAACACAGACGTTGGCTCGCACGGCCACACGCCCCGTGCACTCAGGGCACATTCTCGGTGAACCGGTCGATGTCACGTCAATTAAAGCCATTAACATTCCGGACTCACCACCGCCACTTAGACGGCCAAACCTATGAGCAATTTGTCTTCTTGGCATGGGTCACGTCAGTTTAAGCCATTGACCGCCGAAGACTCACATCTATGCCAACGGCGAGTGCCACGTAACCTTAGGTCTCTCTAACCCGAACGACATAGAGCGGGTACGGTTCCATCTAACCCGTGCTCACATCGCAACGACAATTTAAGCCATTTGCGCGGGTCAAACTTTCGCCGAGTCCCATTCTATTGCAAGTCACATAACTCGGTTATGTTCAAGTTGGCTCTCAGGCCACCAAGTTGGCAAGATCTCGTATCCGCCCAGTTTTCCGGGTGCACCTTTGGGTTAGTCCCCAAGGCTCCCTGCTGCAATCTACCGCGTAGAAAACCCAAAAACAACCAATAGCACGGAGTCTTCTCTGGCCTTATGCAATGCAACATCACCGATCCAGACTAAAATGTCCGGGTAGGCTTCACACATCATGCCTATGTCCGTTCTCGCATACGGACTCTAAACAACAGGGACTTCAAATATCTACCCGAAGGAACGCCTCCAACTCTCCGCAAACTCACGAGAGCGGGCTTCCTATGCTAGGAAAGAGAGCTATTCGTGCTCAAGATGAGGATCGTTACCCTTGAGTTCCTCTTTGGCGCCATTGAAAAGTAATCGGATGGAAATCACCGCACTTGCGTTGCCTCCGTGGATCCGGAGTCGGCTCGCGATTCGGAGCTCCGAAGCTCCTCCAATGGCGGGATCTAGTTCTTCTTCCTCCAATGGCTCTCCTCTTTCTCCAAGGACTTGGAGAGATGATAAGGTAAGAAAGTGATGGATTTCTAAGTCAACTCACGGGTATATCCTCTCAGGAACAACCCCCAGCCGTTGGATCTCAACCTAAGGAAACGAACGGCTTTGATTCGGGGCTGAAATGCCCAATCTGGACCGAACACGGCTTGGCACACGCCCGTGTCCAGGGCCGTGTGCCGCATTCGCCGTCAAAATCGAATCTCCTGGACCCTAACACGGGTATCGAACACGCCTGTGTTCCAGCTGACACGGCCGTGTAGCCGGCCGTGTACCCCATGATTTTTCCCCATTATCAACCCGAGCACTGTACGGGTTCTAGGACACGCCCGTGTCCTTGCCCGTGTCACCTTGACACGCCTGGGCCCCAGGCCGTGTACATGGTCTCGACATTTCGTCGCGTGCAGTTCGACGACTTGATGACACGGCCTTGGACACGCCCGTGTCCTAGGCCGTGTGCCTTGTCTCGACGATCGTCGAGCGAATATCGACGACTTCCCCGGGACGATCGTCGACACGGGTCGACACGCCCGGCGACACGCCCGTGTCGCGGGCCGTGTGCCCATTCTCGACGATTCGTCGAGTATAACTCGACGACTCCGCGGCTAAGTGTCGACACGGGTCGACACGCCCGTGTCGCAGGCCGTGTGCCCATTCTCAGCGAATCGTCGAGAAAATCTCGACGACTTCGCGGCTAAGTGTCGGCACACGCTTGACACGCCCTGGGACACACCCGTGTCCCAGGCCGTGTGCCTACAGCCAGAACCCAAACTGGCCCAAAACGTCCCCCTTTGCTCCTTTGAGTTTTGGGGCGTTACAACTCTCCCCCTCTTAAAAGAATTTCGCCCACGAAATTACATAAAGGAAGACATACAAAAACAAAATTTGTACCTGAGCGGAACAACTCCGGATACTCGTCAAGCATAGTCTGCTCTCGCTCCCAAGAGAGCTCCTCACGACCGCAATTGTCCCACCGGACCTTGACCATCCTGATCTCTTTATTGCGTAGCCGCTTGACCTCCGAGTCCTCAATCCATACGGGCTTGACCTTTGTCGTTAGCCCACTATCCACCGGTACTTGATCAACCGTGATCACTTGCGTAGGCTCTTGCACCACCTTCCAAAGCACCGAAATATGGAATACATCATGTAAACCACTTAGCTCCAACCTATAGGCCGCTTAGCCAACTCGCTCCAGAACCTCAAACGGCCCAAGGTATCTCGGGCTTAGCTTTTTCACTCGTCGCACCCGCGAGACACCCTTGAACGGCTTGATCTTTAAGTATACCTAATCGCCCACAGCGAACTCCACATTCCTGTGCTTGGCATTATAGTACTTTGCTTGTCGGTCCTGAGCGATAAGCAACCTCTCCCGAATGGTTCTCCCCAAAGAAGTAGCCTCCTCCACTTCCGATCGCTTATACAACTTTGACTCACCTGTTTCTAACCAAGACAACGGCGTGCGACATCTTCTACCATATAGGGCCTCGAAGGGCGCCATCTGAATACTCGCTTGGTAGCTGTTGTTGTATGCGAACTCCACCAAATAAAGGTGGTCTTCCCTTTGCTTCCCAAAATCCAAGACACACATGCGGAGCATGTCTTCCATGGTTCTATTGACCCTCTCGGTCTGCCCATCCGTTTGCGGATGGGTGGCTGTGCTAAATTTCAGCTTTGTTCCCAACATTTGTTGCACCAGCCTCCAATCATTGGACGTGAACCGCTCATCTCGGTCACTCATGATGCTGCTGGGCACACCATGAAGTCGTACTATGTTATCCACATAAAGCTTTGCTAACTTCTCCACCGGATCATCCTTCCTATGCGGAATAAAATGTATCACCTTCGTTAATCGATCCACGATCACCCAAATGGCATCGTTCCCCTTTTTCGACCTTGGCAAACCGTGCACAAAGTCCATAGAGATGTCGTCGAATTTCCACTCCGGAATAGGCAAGGACTTAAGAAATCCTCCCGGCTTTTGGCACTCCGCCTTTACCAAGGCGCAAGTTTGGCACTTCGCCACGTATAGCGCCACATCCTTCTTTAAACCCGGCCACCAAAACAGTTTCTTCACATCACGGTACATCTTTGTGCTCCCCGGGTGAATCGAGTACTTGGTATGGTGTGCCTCGTACAACAACTCCACCCGTAAATTGCCCACACTTGGGACGCACAATCGACCGTCTTTCCAAAGCAATCCGTCCTCCACGACGAATTGGGAATTTGGCCCATCCAGAGCCTCTACCATGAACTGCTTCAACACTTGATTGCTTGTCCATACAAACGATCCCCAACGCCTCCAACTCTCGCACCAACCGCTCATCTTGCACCGATAGCTAATGGGCTCGAGTTGGGGCTTGGCGACTCACCGCGTCAGCAACCGCATTCCCTTTATCAGGCGCGTAGTGGATTTTGAATGTATAGTCTCCCAAGAACTCCATCCATCTACGCTGTCGTATATTCAGATCCTTCTGATCAATCAGATGCTTCACGCTCTTGTGACCGGCGTAGAGATCCACTTTCACACCGTATACAATTATGCCTTCATAGCTTCAAGGCAAAACTCACGGCCATACGCTATTACGCTTCCGTGTTGCAGTAGCACGCAACCCAAACCGCTGCCCTACGCATCATTAAAAATCTCATTGCCTTCGGTTCCACTTGGCGAAGTCAGCACAGGCGTCGTAGTCAACCGACATTATAACTCCTCAAAAGCTCGCGCGCACTCCGGCGTCCAAAAGAACTTATGCTCCTTCCTCGTCAAAGTAGTGAGAGGTAACGCTATCCGCGAGAAGTTCTCCACGAAGCGCCTATAGTAGCCGGCAAGCTCCAGCAAACTCCGGACTTCCGCTACCGTAGCCAGCTCAGGCCACTCTCGTATCACAACAATCTTCGCCGGATCCACCGCAATACCCTCTCCACTCACTATATGCCCGAGGAATGCCACTGAGGATAGCCAAAACTCGCACTTCGAGAACTTGGCATACAACTGATTTCTCCTTAGCGTCTTCAACACCAAATGAAGATGCTTGAAGTGATCTTCCTCACTTTGCGAGTACACCAAAATATCGTCAATGAAGACGATCACAAAACGGTCCAAGTACTCCCTGAACGTCCTGTTCATCAAATCCATGAACACTGACGGCGCATTAGTCAGCCCAAACGGCATGACCGTAAACTCGTAGCGCCCGTGTCCTTTACTGAACGTTATCTTAGGGATATCACCCTCCCTTATCTATTTAGAGTACGCCGTTAACCCTACCAACTGATCACAAAGATCATCGATCCTTGGGCTTGGGTACTTGCTCTTTTCCGTCAAGTTGTTGACCTCCCGATAATTAATACGCAGCCTCAACCTTCCATCCTTCTTCTTAATAAAGAGGGTCGGTGCGCTCCAAGGCGAAGGACTTGGACGCGCATACCCTTGCTCCAACAACTCTTACAGTTGAACTTTCAGCTCCGCCATTACTTTAGGCGTTAGCCGATACGGGGATCGTGACACAGGCTTTGCACCAGGCACTAGCTCGATCGTAAAATCTATCTCCCGCTGAGGCGGGGCTCCAGGAAGATCTGCGGGGAACAGATCAGGGTATTCCAATACCACTGAAATACAATCCAACGCGGGCTTCGGCTTTACAACCTCCACTAGTGTACATAACAGCTCTACACTAGCACAAACCGCCTTCACCACCTGAAGAGCGGCCATCATCGCCTTGCTCGACCTCTTTGAGCTCATAAGGGTCGTCTTACGACTTGCTCCCAAGTTGACTTCCTTGCTACCGCAGTCTATGTAGGCTTGCTGCTCCGAGAGCCAGTCCATGCCAAATATAACGTCGAACTCCACCAACGGAAGTAACGATGCTTGCAGATCGTACTCCTAATTCCCAAACCACAAACTAAGAGCAACGAATTCTACCCTCGCCGAAAGAGCACCATTGGACTATAACGCATCCAATTTATCTCTTACCATCGAAGGAGGTACTCCAAGGCACAATAAAATTTCTAATAAAGGAACGCGAAGCTCCCTAAACGAACGGTGCTCTCGCAGATAAAGTAAAGTCGCAACAAAGCTTAGCACAGTAGTCCTAAGCTAATATGCATAACAAGTATTTAAAGCAAAACTATCTTTAAACCATACCTGTCGTCACGACAATGTGCTTCCACCAGGGTTTTAGGCACTCACGAGCATAATGCCCCGGCTCGCCACAGCTGAAACATGTGCCCGGGGTCTGACCCGTAGTCGCCCCAGAAGTACCAGAAGGAGCTGGACCCGAAGTCATATGCTTCTTATACCATTTTCGATATGCCGACTTTGAGGTGTTCGGCACTTTGAATGTCGTTTCCTTTGCACTGACATCCTTGACTGCTCCTGACATAGGTTTCTTACCCTTCCGAGCACCATTCCAACAGTCTCGGGCAAAGTGCCCTTTCTTTCCACAAGTATAACAAGTGTAAGTAGCTTTACTAGTCGATTTCATAACCCCTTTCTCCAGCATTCTGCTGGATGCAGCCCTTATGGGGTTTGTATAGTTCGATACCGTGGTCGCTGGCATCGGGAGGGTCTTCTTCAACTCTGCCTCCAAAGATCTAGCTGATTCCACCAAGGCTCGGAACTCCAATAACTTTGGTCCTAGTAGTAGAACTTGTAACTCGGCACGCAGGCCATTATAAAATCTATCGATTGTAGTTTGCTCGTTATCCAACTCGAAGCATGGGTAGCGACTTATCAAAAGAAATGCTTGCAAATATTCCTCAACCGTGTGCGCTCCCTGCACTAAATGCATATTCAGTTGCTGCCCCAACGGTCTACCAAAGGTCATCTGCTGCGTCACGCCCACCGGCGTTGAAGCCACAACAAGGGCGCAGGGTTGTACATTTCCTCCTAGCTGTGCACCCGTCACAGCGAACACCGCTTCTACAATCCTTCTAACGGTTTCATACGAAGGAGGAGGCTCAAACACCTCACCGGGTGCACTATGCTCCTCAGAAACCGGACATTCTGGTTGTCCAGCACCGCTTTCGGTCACCTATAGTGGTACAAAACACCGTCAAGCGACCAAATAAAATTGCGAATAGCAATTATAGGAACACGCAGGTTCCTCGAACACGAGTATTTTCATTCCTAAGTGGACATTCATGGGTTCTTTTACCGTTATAACGATGACGCACACAATGTGCTCACCACCCCTTAAAAAGAATTCGTCCACGAATTCAGCTTAAGTCCGACCAAAACTAGTAGTCTGATACCAAATTGTAACACCCCCTATCCGTCGCATAGTATATAGCAGTAGGTCCGGCCGGGGCCCGACGCCATATACCACAGACAGACCGGGTGGTTACGTATGGAAACCATCCAACCAATCTCAACGTCCTACACAGAGCATTCTAGCGGAAGCAGTTTATAAGAGTTGTAAACAAGAACCCAACATAGGAGCATGAATGTCCACTAATACCAAAAGGAATGTTATACAAAAATACCCAAAACCGGCCTTAAGGCCTTACAAAGTGTTTCACTTGAAAATTACATGTTTTACAAACCACGGCACGCAGGCCGGTCATACATGAATAAAACAGTAAACACTTCTACTTGGGCCTTCGAGGGCCAGCTTCGCAAAAAGGGCTTTAGCCCGCTATTGACCGCTTGGTCCAGCTGCACCTGCAAGCAATAAACCATCGCACGGTGGCAAAACAAGGCAACAGTCAGCAATGCTGACCAAATTATAACGATCTCGCCCCCAACTCGGGGCGGCGATGCTCCTTCCCTGCATTTCATTAGCATAAGCGAGCAATGTATATATCCATAGCCATTTCAACACAGACGTTGGCTCGCACGGCCACACGCCCCGTGCACTCAGGGCACATTCTCGGTGAACCGGTCGATGTCACGTCAATTAAAGCCATTAACATTCCGGACTCACCACCGCCACTTAGACGGCCAAACCTATGAGCAATTTGTCTTCTTGGCATGGGTCACGTCAGTTTAAGCCATTGACCGCCGAAGACTCACATCTATGCCAACGGCGAGTGCCACGTAACCTTAGGTCTCTCTAACCCGAACGACATAGAGCGGGTACGGTTCCATCTAACCCGTGCTCACATCGCAACGACAATTTAAGCCATTTGCGCGGGTCAATCTTTCGCCGAGTCCCATTCTATCGCAAGTCACATAACTCGGTTATATTCAAGTTGGCTCTCAGGCCACCAAGTTGGCAAGATCTCGTATCCGCCCAGTTTTCCGGGTGCACCTTTGGGTTAGTCCCCAAGGCTCCCTGTTGCAATCTACCGCGTAGAAAACCCGAAAACAACCAATAGCACGGAGTCTTCTCCGGCCTTATGCAATGCAACATCACCGATCCAGACTAAAATGTCCGGGTAGGCTTCACACATCATGCCTATGTCCGTTCTCGCATACGGACTCTAAACAACGGAGACTTCACATATCTACCCGAAGGAACGCCTCCAACTCTCCGCAAACTCACGAGAGCGGGCTTCCTATGCTAGGAAAGAGAGCTATTCGTGCTCAAGATGAGGATCGTTACCCTTGAGTTCCTCTTTGGCGCCATTGAAAAGTAATCGGATGGAAATCACCGCACTTGCGTTGCCTCCGTGGATCCGGAGTCGGCTCGTGATTCGGAGCTCCGAAGCTCCTCCAATGGCGGGATCTAGTTCTTCTTCCTCCAATGGCTCTCCTCTTTCTCCAAGGACTTGGAGAGATGATAAGGTAAGAAAGTGATGGATTTCTAAGTCAACTCACGGGTATATCCTCTCAGGAACAACCCCCAGCCGTTGGATCTCAACCTAAGGAAACGAACGGCTTTGATTCGGGGCTGAAATGCCCAATCTGGACCGAACACGGCTTGGCACACGCCCGTGTCCAGGGCCGTGTGCCGCATTCGCCGTCAAAATCGAATCTCCTGGACCCTAACACGGGTATCGAACACGCCCGTATTCGAGCTGACACGCCCGTGTTCCAGCTGACACGGCCGTGTAGCCGGTCGTGTACCCCATGATTTTTCCCCATTATCAACCCGAGCACTGCACGGGTTCTAGGACACGCCCGTGTCCTTGCCCGTGTCACCTTGACACGCCTGGGCCCCAGGCCGTGTACATGGTCTCGACATTTCGTCGCGTGCAGTTCGACGACTTGATGACACGGCCTTGGACACGCCTGTGTCCTAGGCCGTGTGCCTTGTCTCGACGATCGTCGAGCGAATCTCGACGACTTCCCCGGGACGATCGTCGACACGGGTCGACACGCCCGACGACATGCCCGTGTCGCAGGCCGTGTGCCCATTCTCGACGATTCGTCGAGTATAACTCGACGACTCCGCGGCTAAGTGTCGACACGGGTCGACACGCCCTGCGACACGCCCGTGTCGCAGGCCGTGTGCCCATTCTCAGCGAATCGTCGAGAAAATCTCGACGACTTCGCGGCTAAGTGTCGGCACACGCTTGACACGCCCTGGGACACGCCCGTGTCCCAGGCCGTGTGCCTACAGCCAGAACCCAAACTGGCCCAAAACGTCCCCCTTTGCTCCTTTGAGTTTCGGGGCGTTACATTTCGATCCTGGGACCTGTGGGTTATGGGCCCATCACGCTTCCGCTGCGCACATGCCCTAGTGTACTCCTGGTCCGAGGATGATCATGCAGAGCATTTGCACATTGTTTTGGAGACTTTAAGGAGCAATCAGTTGTACGCCAAGTTCTCCAAGTGTGAATTTTGGCTATCTTTGGTGGCATTCCTTGGTCACATTGTAAGTGAAGAGGGAATCGCGGTGGATATGTCGAAGATTGCTGCGATACCAGGGTGGCCTATTTTGTCTTCTATGGCGGAAGTCCAGAGTTTTCTGGGGCTTGCTGGCTACTATAGGTGCTTAATGGAGAACTTCTCGGGGATAACGCTACCTCTCATGACCCTGATAAGGAAGGATTAGAAGTTTATATGGTCACCGGCGTGCATGCAAGCCTTTGAAGAATTGAAAAGTTGTCTGACCACGACGCCTATTTTGTGCTCACCATGTGTAACAGAGGGCTTTGAGATCTACATCGACGCTTCAGGTAGCGGCTTAGGCTGCATTTTACTTTAGCATGGGAAGGTGTTAGACTATGACTCGCGCCAGTTGAAGGTGCACGAGATGAATTATCCGGTCCATGATTTGGAGTTAGCGACCGTGATATTCGCGCTGAAGCCATGGAGGCACTACTTGTATGACGTAAAATTCGACATTTAAACAGACCATAAGAGGTTGAAGTATCTGTTGGATCAGAAGAACTTAAATATGCATCAGCGGAGGTAGATTGAGTTCCTTGGGGATTACACCTTCAAAATACATTACGTCCCTGACAAAGGTAATGCGGTTGCAGATGCGTTAAGTCGCAGAGCTCCCATACAGGCCAATTGGATATTGATGCGCGAGCATATTATTCGAGATTTGGAGGCCTTGGATATCTCTTGTGTTGATAAGAGGTCTAGTGCGGAAGCACGCTTGAACTAGACAAAGGTACAGTATGACCTCACCGACCAGATTCGGCAGGCTTTGGAGTTGGACGACAGCATAAAATGCTACATAGCTGAGACTTTGGATGGGTCAGATGCCCAGTTTAATGTTGAGAATGGGCTGTTGTGGAAAAACAATCGATTGCGCGTCCCAAAGGTGGGCAAACTACGAGAGGAATTAATGTACGAGGCTCATTACACCAAGTACTCGATTCACCCGGGAAACACAAAAATGTATAAAGATATGAAAAGCTATTCTGGTGGCCAGGACTGAAAAAGGACATAGCGCTATACGTAGCCAAGTGCCAGACTTGTGCTTTAGTGAAAGACGAATGTTAGAAGCCCAGTGGATTTTTGAAGTCGTTGCCTATACTAGAATGGAAGTTCGACGATATATCCATGAATTTCGTGCATGAATTTCCGAAATCGCAGAAGGGAAATGACAACATCTCGGTGATCGTTGATCGTTTAACGAAAGTATCACACTTTATCCCGAACAGGAAGGACGATTTAGTAGAGAAGCTGGCAAAGCTTTATGTGGATAATATCATACAACTGCACGGTGTGCCTCGTAACATCGTGAGTGACCGAGATGGACGCTTCACATCTAACGACTGGAGGCCAGTGCATCAACTATTGGGTATAAAGTTGAAGTTCAGTACGGCCTTTCATCCACAGACGGGTGGTCAGATCGAGAGGGTAAACAGGATGATGGAGGACATGCTTCGCAGGTGCGCCCTAGATTTTGGGAAAAAGTGGGAGGACCACTTGTATATGATCGATTTTTCTCACAACAATAACTACTAGGAAAGCATTCAAATGGCGCCCTTCGAGGCCATATATAGTAGAAAGTGTCGTACTCCATTGTCATGGTTGAAGACGGGCGAGTCAAGGTTGTATAAGCGGAAGGAAGTCGAGGATGAGACTTTGATTGTTCGGACAATCTGGGAGGGGTTGTTGATCGTGCAGGATAAGCAGGCTAAATACTACAACGTCAAGCACAAAAATGTTGAGTTCGTTGTAGGCAATTGGGTGTATTTTAAGATCAAACCGCTCAAGGGCGTGTCAAGGATTCGACGCTTGAAATAACTAAGTCCGAGATACCTTGGGCCGTTTGAGGTTTTGGAGCGCGTTGGGGAAGCCACATATCGATTGAAGCTCTCAGCGGAACTTAGTGGTCTGCACGACGTATTCCACATATTGGTGCTACAGAAGGCGGTGCAAGAGCCTACATAAGTGGTGGCTGCGGATCAAGTACCAGTCGAGGTTGGGTTGATAACGAAGGTCAAGCCCATTCGCATTGAGGACATGGTAGTAAAGCAACTAAGTAATAAATCCATCAGGATGGTCAAGGTCCGCTGGGACAACTGTGGCCGAGAGGAACTGTCTTGGGAGCGAGAGCAAACCATGAAGGCAGAGTTCCCCAAGTTGTTTATTTGAGGTACACTCTTTGATATTGTTTACTTCTATAGTTTTCCTGCACGACTTAATTTCGAGATGAAATTCTTTAAGTGTGGGAGGTTTGTAATGCCCCAATTTCCCAAAGTAGGAAAATGGTTTCTGGGAGATACCGCCCGACGGTAGGATTACCGCGTGGTGGTAACACCGTGATTTAGTAGCAGGACTCTGGGCAAGATACCGCCCAGCGGTAGAGATACCGCTGGCGGTAGCTTGGTCAGTTTAATAGGCAAAGTTCTCGGGTTGTTACTGCACGACGGTAGCAACTATCACGCGGCGATAGTGATAACGGTCATTTCGTAACCGACGTTACCGCGTGGCGGTAGTATCCTACCACACAACAATAGCAATTCTGTAACGGTGTTGTCACATGTCGGCCTATGATTGGAGGGCCTGGGCGGTGGCACACAAACCAATGCATTGATTAACGTTACCGCGAAGCGGTAGCTAGTTACCGCACTACAGTAGCTCGTTTATAGTGTTGGAAGAGTCGTTTTCTCTTCATTTCTTTTGGGAGTTTTGAGTTGAACGGCTGGAGGAGGAAGAACAACGTCGGACAAGAAAAATCTCACCGCCGTTGGAGTTTCGGATCATAGATTCGCGAGACGAGTTCGGATCTACGGAGGCATAGTCAAAGCAGTCGTTTTCATCCGGCTAAAATATCTCTTATGACGCCAAAATAGACTTCTAGGATAACGACCCTCTTCCTTGGACATATGAAGTCCTTCGTTTTGGCATTTGAGGGTAGAAGCTCCACGAACATATGGAAGTGGTTCTCCCGACGGGTAGATCTGTGTATACCCGTTAGTGTTGCATTTAGATCCGGAATCGAAGTACGGAATAAGCATGATGTGTGAAGCCCATCCGGACGGGTTGATCTGGATTGGTGAAGTTGTATGTTTTGTATGCCCGAGAAGACTCCGTGGTAGTCGTGTAGATTTCGGGGTCACGGGGTGTGCAGATGGTTGCAATGAGAGTACAGGAGGTGGTATCCAGGAAAATACCCAAAGAAAGGAGGAAGAATCGATAGTCTGTCCCCTACAGCACGTCGGTTGCGCTACCGTCATACGGTAGCTCCCAGTGAGCACTGTGTTGTTTGCATGGCCAGTCTTATGGAGACCTGGAGGCTAGTTCTTTGAGAGGCCTGTCCCTTGTGGACTTGGAGGCCAAATTATGGAGCTGAGAGCCCGTTTGGCCTAGCTTAGGCGGCCGTGAGTGATGGCCTAGGATCATAACGAGATTATGATTTTTACGGATGGGAAAGGGGATGTTTACCCGCGTCGTGGCTTGTTGCACCCGACAATTTGAGCACCGGGAAAGAGCTGAACTGTACCCAACCCTATGTCGATCAACATGGAGTGAATCAAAGTGTAAAGCACAAGACTTGGTCGTAGCCATAGGGGCATTGTCTTTGGCTTCGGCCCTAAAAGACTAGAATGCTCAAACGTTGCTTACTGTTGCAGAGAATGGAGGTGCGACCCGTTGGGGTCCGGTGCACCGTGAATGTGCCCTGAGAGCACGGGGCGTTGGTCCATTGTGCCAATGTCTGTGGCGAATGGTGCTTGCTTGCATGTTCTGATTGCCAATAATTGATAATGCTAATGCCTGCAGGATAGGAGCACCGTCACCCCGAGTAAGGGGTGGGGTCATTATCATTTAATCAGCTAATGTTGATCGTTGCTATTGCTTGCCACCGTTGCAGTGGAATGTTTAATGCAGGTGCAGCCGAGTCGAGCGGGAAATAGCGGGATGGAGCCTAGGATTGCTAATCTGGCCCTTGAAGACCAAAGCGAATTACCCGTTTATTTTATCTTTCATGTGTGGTCGGCCTGCGTGCCGATGTATGCAAGACAGTTTATTCTAAGATTGAATATTATAAGGCCTTAAGGCCAAAACCATTGGTGTATTTGCTCTATCATTCCTATTTTGTAGTAGTGGACATTCAGTTGGCTGGGTTCTAGCTGTAACATTTAAATTCTTCCGCCAGAATGCACTCTATATTACATTACGTGAAATTGGATTACGGTTTTAATTAGTAACTCCTTTAATTGTCCGTATTATATGGCATCCGGCCCCGGCCAGACTTTCTGTTATATGTTATGCGACGGAATGGGGTGTTTCAACCGGAATGAGACCACAACCTCGAACCACTGGGTGTGTTGGACCGTGTCACCCCTTCTGGTGTAGTTGGACATCTCTGGCTCGCGGAACCCCTATAGGACAGGGGCGGATGCGACCAGCTCACTGAAGGGGCTCCCATCACTCGCGAGGCGAGACTGACGATCCCGCACATCCATCTCACCAGTCCTCCCTGCACGACGGGGAATAGGGCTCGCCCTAGGAGATCTCGCTCACTGCCCTCCCCGCTACTTCCTTCCCCAGTCACCTGACAGAAGCGTTCTCGCCTAGAGCTGGAGTGACAACCACTGGGATGGCGGGTGTTGAGCACTCGCAGCGAGCGCCGAGTGCGAACATGACAAGGTTTCTCATCTCCACCTGAAGTCCTTGAACATTCCGAGGGTGGCGAGTGGAGGGGAAGGTGGCAAGTCGGCCTGGTCAGATCCTTGTCCTTCTTCTCCGGTCAATGAACTCGTTTGGATTTTCTATGCTAGTCACACTCCACGCTCACCGCACCAAAAAATGTTGAAATCGGGAACCAGGTTATATGGAGTTCAGACCCTTAGGGAAGGGGAGACCGCACACTTACTTCTCCTAGCAAGCTTGACTGACTAAAGACTTAGAACTCAAAACTGACCCAAGGCTCCAACACAGAGGTCCCACTACACACCTGAAAGATCTTAGAGCGCTTCCTCTCCTTAGCCAGTGCTGAGCTAATGGTACTTCAGAAAGCGCAAGATGATCAGAGAATGAGAAAATTGGAAAGCTTTCCTTCTGAGGTACCCCGCTTGGACATATTTATAGATTTCTAAACTCGGTTTGCCAACAACGTAACTCCGTTGTCCAAAAATACTAACTGCAGCCCAATTGGGTCTGCCAACAGCCAAACTTCGTTGTCCTGGAAGGCTATTTGCAGCCCTTTGAGGGCATTCATGTAATTCTGCCTCTAGGTCCCACTGGGCAAGTGGTCCATGAAGGCACCACTTGCCTAAAGGAGCGCGTGCTGGGGGAGTCGTGCACTCGCCTCCTAGGCTCTCTCTGAAGGGCGAGTGCTAGCTTGGGCAACAACTCGTCTGACTCGGCGAGATGTCCTCCGGTATGCGCGCTGTGGCGCGAGTATGACACGAGTGTATGATGAAAATCGCGCTCGCCCAAGACCCTGACTGCTTCCCCACTGGTCTGGGAGTGCTCCTTTGGGCACTGGGCGAGTGCTGGTCAACCCATCTCACTCGCCAATTTGATACTCTTGGGGCTGAATAGCCTACAATACTCTGAACCTACCCGAAGAGGCCATCTCAGCGAATACGGGGTTGTACACACATCACTCCAAAATCGCTGAGAGCCAAATGGAGCCCTAAACAAAGGAATCCGTTTTTGGTACGTATCGTACCTATTTTCGTAGATGCGCGAGCTGATCTGGCCATAGGATCTCAGATTTCAATGACGCAGATCATTCCCCGCAAAATACAATCGTATCCAAAAATGATCATAGTACGGTCATTTCAAATCTGCGCCATTGATTTTGCGGAGTATACGGTCAGGCATACATACCTAATTATTGGGATAAACAAAGACCTAATCCCTCTCAATCCCCAATCTCAGCCAATGGCCAATTCAACTCCTAATTAGGTTCTTCGGGAACTCTTCTTGTCTTCCCCCCTCTAGTGGTTTATTCGGTGTTCTGCTTAGTTCAGGTTGAGGTGGCTTTGGTGTTGGCCGGGGGAGAAGGGAAATGATGGAGGCGACGACGGTTGGAAACGACGTAGAGCTGATGTGTAAGACGCTACAGTTCGAGCACAAGCTCTTCTACTTTGATTTGAAGGAGAACCCCCGTGGAGGGTACCTTAAGATCTCCGAAAAAACGTCCGCCACGCGATCCACCATTATCGTCCCCGTCGATGGAATCCTCTGGTTCATCAATCTCTTCAATTACTATGCCAGCACTGACGAGCGGGAGGCCTTCAGCAAGGAGCTTAAGCTCGACGCCAAGGTAGAAGTCCCCCGCTTTATCGTCCAATACGATCCATTCTGGGCTGCCCGCTGCTCAGCACGTCTAGACTGGGCTACCCGCTGCTCAGCACTGGCATGATGATCCATTGTCGGACCCAACAATGTGCTGAACCATATCAGGGCCGCGGCCCATATACCACGACCCATCTCCGCACCTGGTGACGAGACTCGGTAGGAGTCCTTATCAAGGAGGTTGGGGGAACAAGCCCCATCCCAACAACCTGTCACACACTGGGAACATGTGCGGAGATGGGTTGGGACTGCGGCGGTTCATTGCTAGGTCCGACTATGATCCTCGTGCCAGTGCTGGGTCCGACTATGAATCGGCAGGCCGAGCAGCGGGTAGCCCAGTCTAAACGCGCCGGGCAGCGGGCAACACAGAATGGTTCACATCACCCTCTTGCAGTAGCGGATTCAGAAAATGGGGGTGCACAAATTGATAATGGTGATGCACAAATTTTTTTTTGAATGCGTCACTGAGTTCTAAAAATTTTAACATGAAGGGTTAGACATCAACGTCATTCAAAAAAAATTTTGAACGTTTCCCTCTTATGAGACCTGTTTCTTCCTCGTCTGGTCACCGTTTTTGATGTATAAGTAGTTGAAATTCATTGTCTCGACGAGAGAAATCCAAATACACTAACCATTTTGAAAAATAATGGGGGGACCAGTATCCCTCGGGTCCCCCTCTGGATCCGCCCCTACCCTCTTGCATTCTGAGTTTTTTCATTATTGGACGCAAGAGAATCCAATTTTGTTTTATTGTTTTCTCTGCATTGATTCAGGTTTTCTTTTTTGATGTTGGTGAAAATAAGCGGGGACGTTTTTTGAAGGTACCAGGTTTTGTGATTCTCTTTGGATCTAAATATGTTGTTATTACACTTTTTTTTATTTGTTAGTTATTTATATAGATGGTCAGGATTTGTCATTTGCTGTAAAGGTTGCTATGAATTGCTCTCTTCTGTATTTTACCTCTAACATTGACGCTTAACTGGATTAGAGCTTATATTATTTTAATGGGGATGCATAAGGTCAGTTTTGAGGACATTTAAACCACTTTGTAAGTAATGTGGGCTATCATAACCAATTCACCTTCTATTAATTTCATCGGTTTGGTATGATTAGAGACAAATTTATCTCAGTCTGTTGTAGATTTGTAGCAGATCCAACGGTCGTCTGCTACACTAGCTGGCAGAATAACAAGTATCCAATGTTCTGCAACATAAAAGGCTACCAATGGGAATAGAGCCATCTATTAGAAATTTATATGAAACGCATTGGGGTTAGTTTTGAGGACATTTAAACGACTCTAGAAGTAATGTGGGCTATCATAACAAATTCACCTTCTATTAATTTCGTCGGTTTGGTATAATTAGAGACAAATTTATCTAGTCTGTTGTAGCGGATCCAACAGTCGTCCGCTACACTAGTTGGCAGATCAACGAGTATCATCCTGTGCTGTCGCATGTGAATGCACTAGACCATGCCGCATGTTTTTTGTGTCGTATATCACCCATGCGAGTGTTGCATGCGGGTTGTATTACTGCAGTTTGCTAGTGTTGTCTTTCTATAATTGTTTCCAAAAAGCGCTGGTGACTGCTCTCTGGTGTTACCCACTCCTGCGTTGGATTACTGCTCTTAGGGGCAAGAGCTCTCCCTGGGAGTGAATGCATTGTTGCCTAAACTAATCGATGTACGCTGGAGGTATTATTGCGTTCTAAACGTGTTGCGCATGTCACATGTGGCGTGAAATGGTTTCACTGTTAGAATCTTGTGATCTAGAAGTAGTCAAGAGATTAATCTTACTGTCAATATGTTACGATCCTATAAGATCGTATATAAGAACGTGCGAAAATTGAAGTATTTAATCGAGTTCGTTTATGAAACCAAGTCCTAAATATATATATTAGATATACGCTAGATGGTATTTGATTAGTTAGGAATTAATCATTGTTGAGAGAGCTTAAAAGCTTGTATGTATAAATACAAAGAGAGAATACAAATATATAGGAAGAAGAAGAGAGAAGAAAATCCTATACAAGATGTGGGACTAAAGGAGGAGAGAAGATAAAACAATAAATGAGCCCAATAATGGGCCTTTTATATGAGCTATTTTAACACTCCCCCGTAAGCTGGAGCGTACAAATCGTATGCGCCAAACTTGGACAAGAATTGATAGAAGAGTGTCTTGGAAAGAGCCTTCGTGAAGACATCCGCAACTTGTTCCGATCCTGGGACATGCTTTAGGTCAAGCTTCTTCATTTGAACCTTTTCCCGGATGAAGTGACAATCGATCTCAATATGCTTCGTTCTTTCGTGAAAGACCGGGTTCTTTGCGATGTGTATGGCGGCTTGACTGTCACAAAGGAGAAGAGCCGGTGATGGTAATTTTACACCCAGATCAGTAAGGAGACCCTCAAGCCATGTCAATTCTGATACAATAGATGCCATTGCCCGATACTCTGCCTCGGCTGAAGATCGAGCAACGACTGCTTGTTTCTTACTTCGCCAAGTAACAAGATGTCCTCCAAGGTAAGTGCAAAAACCACTCGTAGATCGCCGATCATCGAGAGAGCCAGCGTAATCAACATCTGAATATGCCACCAATGTTGGAGCAGATGAGGAGGTCCTGTAGACAAGTCCTTGACCAGGAGCGATTTTCAGATGCCTGAGAATTCGTTCCACTGCTTGAAGATGAGATTTTCGAGGATAGTTCATGTATCTGCTGACAAGACCAACAACAAAGGAAATATCTGGTTTGGTAACCGTGAGATATATAAGTTTTCCAACAAGACGCCGATAATATTCCAGATTCTGGAGAAGGAGATCGGAGTCAGATGCCTGGGCACACAGTTTGTGGTTCACATCCATAGGAGTATCACTTGGCTTGCAGCCGGACTGACCCGCATCACGAAGAAGGTCAAGACAATATTTCCGTTGAGAGAGAGTGAGCCCATCCGGCCTTCTGTCAATCTCAAGGCCCAAAAAATAACGAAGGGGTCCCAAATCCTTTGTCTGGAAGATTGAGTTTAGATGGAATTTGACTGCCTGTATCCCTTGAGAGTCATCTCCAGTAATGATAATATCGTCGACGTATACTAACAGAATAACCGTTCCTGTTGGTTGGTGACGAGTAAAGAGCGAGAAGTCGGGCGAGCTCCGAGTGAAGCCAATCTCACGGAGGACCTTGCTGAATTTTTCAAACCATGCCCGTGGAGATTGTTTGAGACCATATAGAGCCTTTTTAAGATGACAGACCTGAGACTCCCCCGTGGTCTCAAACCCGGGTGGTTGCTGCATGTAGATAGTTTCCTGGAGATCCCCATTCAAGAAATCATTCTTGATATCCAGCTAAAAGAGAGACCACCGGTGATGGACAACAACAGAAATGAGGACGCGAACACTATTAAGCTTCGCTACCGGAGAGAACGTTTCCTCATAATCTAGCCCCTCCTGTTGAGTGAACCCGCGAGCCACAAGACGGGCCTTTAGACGGTCAATTGTCCCATCGACAACATGTTTGATGACAAATACCCACTTGCACCCAACTGGTTTCTGGTCTGGTGGAAGGGGAACAACAGACCATGTCTGGTTAGACCAGAGAGCAGACATTTCTTCCTCCATAGCTGCGCGCCATCCTGGATGTTGAAGTGACTCCTGCACAGAATTAGGAATAGCAACCGAAGAGAGAGAAGTAGCCAAAGTGTGTAAATGAGGAGAGAGACGATGAAGAGAGATGTAGTTGGCCAGCGGATAAGCAGTGGAAGGCGATACCTGATCATTCGGACGCGGAGTATCCATGGGATAGACCGACGGCAGAGGGGCAACGGAAGTGGGAGAGCGACGAGTGTAGACATGGATAACAGGTGGTTTGGAGGGAACGACAGGCGGTGTAGAGGGAATGACAGACAGAGGAATAGTTGCGGGAATGACCGGGCGTGGGATGGATGGAGGAGGAGGTGTGGGTGGATGATGGTCAGGTAAGGGAGCAGAAAAAAATGGTTGATCTTCGCGAAAAATGACATCAGCAGAAACAGAGATCTTGCGTGTAGCAGGAGAGTAACAGACATACCCCTTTTGGGTGCGAGAATAACCAACAAAGATATGCTTGACCGCTCAGAGATCCAACTTATCCGAGGAGGGCCCCAAACGGTGGACATAACAGAGGCTACCAAATACACAAGGTGAGAGAGGAAAGGCCGTAGCGGAGGGAAAGAGTATGCTGAACGGAGTAGCATAGTTGAGAATAGAAGAAGAGAGACGGTTAATGAGAAAACAGGCGTTCGAGACCGCAAAGTTCCAATATGGTTTAGGGACATGCATTTGAAGCATGAGGGAACAGACAACATCGAGTAAGTGGCGATGCTTGCGTTCGACAACACCGTTTTGTTGCGGCGTGTAAGCGCAGGAAGTTTCATGGAGAATCCCGAACTCGGAACATAAAGCAGTAAATTCGTGACTAGTGTACTCACGAGCATTGTCAGTTCGGAGTACTTTAATGGTCGTGTAGAATTGCGTACGAGTTTCAAGGACAAACGCACGAAAGACACGAGGAAGCTCGGAGCGATCACGAAGTAAGTAGAGCCAGGTAGTGCGAGAGTGATGATCAATAAATGTAATAAAATACCGGAAACCGGAAATACTAGTAATTTTAAATGCTCCCCAATATCCGAATGGACTAAATCAAAAGGAGCAGCGCTCCGAGTACAATGTGAAGAAAAAGAGGAACGAGTCTGCTTGCCGAGGATGCATGAGTCGCACTGAAAGGGGGTAAAAGAAACATCCGGGAGAGCCCGCTGGAGGACCGGTAGAGGAACATACCCAAGGCGACAATGCTAAGCGGTGGAAGAAATGGATGAGAGGATGGTGGGAGAGTCGTCGAGAAGGTAGAGCCCATTCCGCAGCCGGCCTTTACCAATGGTAGTCTGCGTCCGCCGATCCTGTATAACAAAAGAAGAAGAAGTGAATATAACATAACAATCCAGATCAGTAGTAAGCCGTCCAACAGAAAGTAAATTGAACGGGGAACTCGGGACGTGAAGAGCCGAGCGAAGGGAGATGGAGGAGGTGAGAGGAAGATCTGCCGAGCCGAAGACGGGAACAGTGGCTCCATTGGCCACAGTAATAGACTGTGGATAAGGGGAATTCAGGTACTGGGCAGGTTGATGGGGAGTAATGTGATGAGTAGCGCCAGAGTTCACAATCCAGCCCAAGCCGGTGGAGAGACAAGCGGTACCTGTGTTAGAGACAGAGGCAATGGAGGCAGATGGTGGGTGGAGCAATCCCTGGAGATGCTGGAGCTGAAGACGGACACTTTCAAGATAAGGAGGACCAACATCGGTAGCAACAGAAGCCGTCGGGCGAGGAGGATAACCAACTTTCTTGTAACAGGTTGCCTCGAGATGACCATCTTTCCCGCAGAATGAGCACTTCGGCCGACCCCGGCCACCACGACCACGGCTGCGAGATCCCGAACGACCCCCCGAGTAGAAGGAGGAGGAGGGAATGGTAGCAGCGGAGGTGCCTGCTGAAGAAGGGTCGGAGGAGCGGTAGTGTCTGGAGGAGGTGATACTTGAAGAATCATGGAGCACACATCAGAAAAAGATGGTGTGGTAGAGGAAGCCAGAACCTGAGCACGAATGCTCTGAAGGTGAGGGGGAAGACGGGCCATAATGATGGCAGTACAGGCGGCTTCCTTCTGAGCGCGCTGAGCAAGAGCATCATTGGTAAACGGCTGATGCTGGATGCAGGTTTCAGCAAGAGTCTTCGCACGAGCAACAAAGGAGGTCATATCCGAAGCCCCTCCAGCGTCAAGAGCAAAGAGGTCAGTGAGGATGTCGTAGAGATGCTGGAGGCTGTCCCGTCCAGAATATAAGGAGTGTAGCTCAGTCCACATATCTTGGGCAGTCTCATGATACATAGCCATTTGATATGGTTCACCATCTAAAGAATTCAAGATCCAAGTCTGAACTCGGCCATCATTATGGAGCCAGTCATCGGTAGGAGGGGTGGGAGGATCCTGAGTAAGGTGAGGGAGAAGACCCTTGGCTTGAAGAACTCGTCTAACTGAATGTACCCAAGGAACGAAGTTCTTTCTAGAAAGAGAGATGGTAGTGATGCGCAGCTCGTCACGGATTTCGGTAGGATAAGCCGGGCGGTTAGGCGGACAAGCCGGGCAGTCAGTAGGCGGGCTGGCCGTCGAGCCAGAGGAGGTACCAGAAGAGCCCATAAGGGCAGACCGCAGAGGCCGACAGCTGAGGACGCTGCGAGAAGGGCAGGAGGCCGCTGCAAGAAGAGAGCAAGACCGCGACAAGTAGAGGATAAACCGCCGACAAGAATGACTAAGGAAAACCACGACCAGAATGCGGATAGGAAGCAGTCCCCACGGTCAAGCCGGACACCTGCGAGTAGTCAGTTCGCGACCAAAGGGCAGAAACAAAAGAGAGACCGCCCCGGTCTAGGTGAAGCCAGCAGCGGTTAGAGAGCGGCCCGCAGGAGAGAACCCGCAGCGGGTTGACAGAGATCGCGGGAAGAGGAGAGAGAGACCGCAAGTAGGAACTCGAACGGCTAAGGGAGAGAGGCCGCGAGGAGGAACTCGAGCGGCTAGAGAAGAGTGGCCGCGAGTAGGAACTCGAGCGGCTTAGGGGAGAGAGGCCGCGAGTAGGAACTCGAGCGGCAAGGGGAGTGAGGCCGTGAGTAGAAACTCGAGCGGCTAGGGGATACTGCTTCCGTGCAGCGGACAGGAGGCTAAGCCGCAGCGGATAGAAGGCGAAGGCCGCGAGAGGAGCTGGCAGCGGACAGAAGAGGAGAGCCCGCAGCGGTCAGAAGTGGTGTGGGCCCCACAAAGCAGAGAGAGGGTGGCTATAAGAAGCCTGAAGAGGGTGGAACCACAGAGAGGGAGAGGAGAAGCGGAGGCAGAGTTGCAAACCGCAGAGCCAGGGGCGGACAGGAGACTGGAGCGGATAGGATACCAGTCCGCAGGAGACAAGGCCGCGGGTAGGAGAAGAAAGGGAAACTGGGCGGGCTGGGCGGTTAGAAAAAGGGGAAACCGCAGGTGACGTAACCTGACTCTGATACCATGTTGAGAGAGCTTAAAAGCTTGTATGTATTGCTTGTATGTATAAATACAAAGAGAATACAAATATATAGGAAGAAGAAGAGAGAAGAAAATCCTATACAAGATGTGGGACTAAAGGAAGAGAGAAGATAAAACAATAAATGAGCTCAATAATGGGCCCTTTACATGGGCTATTTTAACAATCATAAAATGAAATAATAAATTCGGTTTTAAATCGAAATGAGAATTCCTAATGCCGTTGAAGGTCTTTCTCTAGTGGTTTGAAGGTCGTGTAATTTTTGAAATTACCTAGTCGTGCTTTTAGGTAGTTTTGGAAACTACTTAGTGGATTTGAAAAGACACGACTTTAGGTTCCTTTTAAGGACGTCTTTGGAAAAAAACCGTAACTGCACTTTTATTTTCGTCATTCACATTCCGAAAGTTAAAAAATCTTTTCGGTTGCTTCTTATTCCCATAGTGGAGTAATTGTAAGAGAGGAGAGGAGAGGAGAAAGAAAACTCTGTAGAGAACCAAACTGGCATTTGTAGCAGAGAAATGCGACCATCTTCCAGCCCTGAGCACGTTGGACAGACTGCGAGGCATTTTTGATGTGTGTGTGGATACTTTTAGAGATGCGAATATTTTTCTGCGTTTTGGTCTCAAACGCCAGTTATTCTCAAAATTTGATTTCGACGTAGGTATAAAACTCGTTTTTTGATTTACTGTGCTTCGAATGGATCCTGTCAAAGGTTTCCTGTATTTCCGCTGCGTATTTGATACCCTATAAAATAAAACAGTGGTATCAGAGCAGGCTGCGAAACTTCTCTTTCAGAAATCATTTTCCGCCCTTTCGCAATAACCGTCTATCTCTGTTTAGTTTCAAAAACTGAAGCCCTACTCATCGATCGCTTATCGTTAGGAGCGCCTTCTATTTCATTGTGGGTTGTATGTATATTCGAGATGTATCTGCAATGTGAGTGTTATAAATTTTCATTATCTTGTTCAAATAGTTTAAATAAGCACGCAGTTAAATATTAATAATATATATTATATTTAAATGATTTAAATGAGTGCACGATTAAATGTTAATCATCTATTTTATTTACGAGGTTTAAACATTTGCACGATTAAATATTAATCATATTTCATAAAAAATGGTTTTGAGTGTTGGGCAGTTAGACCAACGATGTTCTATGGTTCTAAGTGTGGGCCATGAATTATGTACATGAGCAAAAAATGGGAGTTGCAGGGATGAGAATTCTTAGGTGGATGTGTGAACACACGAGGCTGGATAAAATTAAGAATGAATGTATCAGGGATAAGACACGAGTAGCACCAATTGCAAAGAAGATGAGGGAAGCTCAACTAAGATGGTTTGGGCATGTACAAAGGAGACCATTAGAGGCACCTGTTAGGTGTTGCGAGAGTCTAGTCACTAGGCATGTTAAACGAGGGAGGGGTAGACCAATAAAGACTTATAATGAAACTATAAGGAAAGACATGATGTACATGAACGTTAGTCAGTTTTTGACTAAAGATAGGTCACAATGACGACAAAGGATCCATATAGCCGACCCCACTATAGTGGGATAAAGACTTGAGTGTTGTATATTTCATGAAAAATCTCTTAAAAAAATATTAAGTATTCGGATACCTTCCGATGGATAATACTCTTCTTGTCTTGATCGATGAAATGTGAGTTTGACAAAGTAAGGTGCATCAATCTATCTTGACGAAGTGTGATTGGATAATTATGATATTCAACTGTCGGCAAGTTTAACTTAACTAGGTGATCTCAACGGTTAAGTGCCTAGAGGTATAGGGTTGATATGTACCATAAGATGAATGCAAATAATAATTATTCACAAACTATACAAGAGTTGCATGATAATGCTATTAAAAATTGTCTACCTAAATAGCCACGTTGTAAGTGATCAACCAAAGCTAACTCTTGACGGGGGTGAAATATGGATCTTATCCTACTAGAGAGCTACTCGTGTATATTTTCTGAATTGATATTGAGAGTTATTAATTTGAATAAAATAATGAGCGTATTTTAATAAAAGGTTTTATTAAAATGAAATATTTTTGAACTATAGTACTAAAATGATTTTGCATAATTTTCTTTTTGTAGATTAGTCGTGGCAAGTAATACACATCACACTATATATCTGCAATCAATCCATGAGAAGGACAAACTCAATGAGACAAACTTCATGGACTGGCACAAGAATTTAAGGATTGTTCTCAAATATGAGCTTAAGATCCATGTGTTAGCGGAAGATCCCCCGAAGCGCCACTCAGTATTACCTCTCGTGCATATGAAGATGCTTATAAGAAGTATCAGGACACTCCTTAACGTTGAGTGCCTCATGTAAGCTACCATGAACTTGAGTTTCAGAACCAACATGAGATCACACATGATTATGAGATAATCGAGCACCTCAAAAAAATATTTCACGTGTATGCTCGACAGGAGAGGTATGACATGTCGAGGACATTATTTCAGTGTAAGATAAGAGCTTGTGAGCCAGTGTGAACTCTTGTGCTTAAAATGATTGAGTATATTGAGAGTCTGCAAAGGTTGGATTATTCGTTGGACTAAAAGTTGACTACTGACTTATTCTACAATCATTGCCGGACAGTTATGAACATTTTATCTTGAATTACAATATGAATGAAATTGACAAAACACTGCCCGAGATCCTAGACATGCTGAGAACTGTCAAAATCAATATGAAGAAGGTCAATTCTATTTGTCCCATACTGATGGTGCATAAAAGTTAAAGCAATGTCAATGAATTTAAGAAGACTACGATTATATATAAGTCTAACTTTAATCTCAAGTATTCTACACTGAAAAGAGGGCTAAGGAAGAGAATTGCCCCTATTGTGGAAAGACAGAACGCTGGAAGAGGAACTTCCCTTTTTACCTTAAAGATCTAAAATAGAAGAAAGGAAGTGAGACTTCCACTTCAGATATTTTTGTTATAAAAGTTAATCTTTATACTTCTTCATCTTGGGTATTAGATATCAGATGTGGTTCTCATATTTGTGTTAATTTGAAAGAACTGAGAAGAAGAATGCCGACTAATGCCGAGGTGGACCTACGGGTTGGCAATGGAGCAAAGGTTGTTGCGTTTGCTGTAGGAACTTATCATCAATCTGTCCACTGAACTTGTAATAGAGTTAGAGAAATGCTATTATGTACTTGCGATTATTAGAAAAATTATATTTATTTCTTATTTGGGCTTAAACAAATTTCCGTTCATAATTAACAATAATAATTGCTCTATATATTTGAATGATGTTTGTTTGTAATTGCACAAATGTTTAATGATTTTTATATTTTGAACTTTGATCAACCCATCTATAAAAATAAAAATATTAATAGATTAAAAACAAATGACTCAAATCCAACGTATCTCTGACTTTGTCATTTGTGCCATATAAATGAGACGTGCATCTCCAAACTCCATAAAGATAGATTTTGGACTCTGATTATGAATTATATAAAAGATGTGAATCTTGTTTGTTAGACAAAATAACTAAGCCCCGTTCACTGGTCATATTGAAAGGACAAATGATCTTTTGGATATAATACATTATGATGTATGTGGACCCATAGGTTCAATGACTAGATGTGGATTTCATTATTTCTATTACATTTACTAATAATTTTAGTAGATATGGATTTGCTTATTTTATGAGAAAAATCTGAATCTTTGAAAAGTTCAAGAAGTTCCAGCAAGAAGTAAAAATCAATTAGGAAAAATAGTTAAAGCACTTCAATCTGTTCGAAGAAGCGAATACTTGAGCCAGGAATTTCAAGTCTATCTTAGAGAGATTATATCATAACTCACTCCATCTATGATACCACAACATAATTGTATTTCTGAGAGGAGAAATCGTACCTTGTTGGATTTGGGGTGATCTATGATGAGTCATGCAGATCTACCTATTTTCTTTTGGGGATATGCTTTAAATACATTTATTTTTACACCAAATTGCGTTCCTAGTAAAATTGTTCAGATACTATATGAGATGAATTGAGAAGCGTCCTAATATGTCTTTCAAAAAAATTTGGGGTTGTGAGACATACATACGACGTCAAATGTGTAACAAACTTGAGTCAAAGTCAGATAAGTGTTATTTTGTGAGGGTATCTTAAAAAAACTAAATGATATTATTTCTATAAACACACTGAGGGTCAAGTGTTTCTCGCAAAAACTGTTGTTTTTCTAGAGAAGAAGTTTATATTTAGAAAAATTGTCAAAATAAAGCTTGAAGAAGTTCAAGAATCACAAACTATGAATGAACCTGAACAATGACTACAAATTGTTGTAGTCTGAGAGTCTGTTAGAAAAACACAAGTCCTACGTAGATCTGATAGACCACGATTTAAGCCTTAGAGATATGTATTTTTCATGACTCAAAGTGGAGGTGTGTTGCTCGCATATGATGAGGACACCACTACATAACAGGAGTGTCTTGAGATCATGAAATCTGAAATAGTCTTCATATACATAAATCATATTTGGACCATGGTGGAACCACTTAAAGGAGTATAACCCATAAAGTGTAAGTGAGTTTCAAAAAGCAATCAAACATGAAAGAGAATGTACAAACATTCAAATGACGATTTATGATTAAAGATTTCAAGTAAATTCATGGTATTGACTATGATGAGGCCTTTTCTCAGTTGTTATGATTACAAAATTCATCAATGTGCTAGATGCAGTTCTTAACATTATTGGTCCGGGGAACCTAGATATCATTAGCGTTCCATGCACAGACTTCGATAGTTCTATCTCATTCGAGAGATTGTCGATCGAGGTGATGTAAACATAAACAGAGTATCAACTGATGACAATATATCAGATCTACTGACAAAAACTCCTCAGAAAAAACATGATACACATACTAGTTCACTCAGTATTACATACCTATATGATCGACTCTAGGTGAGGCTTATGAGTTTGATTTGGTCAGTTTTGAGTTCATGTAATGACTTGTACTGTGATTTCATTTTATATTTCAAGACATGTCATTTGTTGTGTTTATTCACTTTTATAGATGTTGAGAGAGCCCAAAGCTTGTATGTATTACTCAAGTGTATAATTACATGGAGAGAATACAAATATATAGGAGAGAGGAGAGAAGAATAAATCCTATACAAGATGTGAGACTAAAAGAAGGAGGAGAAAGAAGACAAAGAAAGAAGGCTACTAAATGGGCCTTTTACATGGGCTTTTCCAATACTCCACCGCAAGCTGGAGCGTACAAGTCGTATGCGCCAAGCTTGGATAGACACTGATAGAAGAGGGTACTAGGTAGAGCTTTGGTGAGGATGTCAGCGACCTGTTCAGTACCCGGAACATGCTTGAGCTCGATCTTCTTCATGTGGACTTTCTCTCGGATGAAATGACAATCTACCTCAATATGCTTCGTTCTTTCGTGAAAGACCAGGTTCTTAGCAATATGTATGGCAGCTTGACTGTCACATAGGAGGAGAGCTGGTGAAGATAGTTTAACTCCAAGGTCGGTAAGGAGACTCTCAATCCATGTGAGTTCAGAGACCACAGCAGCCATTGCCCGATATTCTGCCTCTGTTGAGGATCGAGCAACCACTGCTTGTTTCTTGCTTCGCCAAGTAATCAGATGTCCTCCAAAATAGGTGCAAAACCCGCTAGTAGATCGTCGATCGTCCAGGGAACCAGCGTAGTCGGCATCAGAGTATGCCACTAGTGTAGGAATGGAAGATGAGATTTTGTATACAAGTCCTTGTCCAGGAGCAGTCTTAAGATATCTGAGAATGCATTCCACAGCCTGAAGATGAGAGCTTCGAGGAGAGTGCATATAGCGACTAACGAGTCCCACATCAAAAGATATATCAGGTCTTGTAACTGTTAGGTAGATAAGTTTCCCAACTAGACGACGGTAATATTCTGGATTTTGTAGAAGAAAATCAGAATCCGAGCCCTGAGCACAAAGTTTGTGATTTGCATCCATGGGAGTGTTAATAGGTTTGCAGCCAGAGTAGCCCGCATCATGAAGAAGATCCAGGCAATATTTTCGCTGAGAGAGAACCAGACCATCTGACCGTCTGGCCACTTCCAGACCGAGGAAGTACCGAAGATGTCCCAGATCTTTAGTTTGGAAGACGGAGCTCAGATGTAGCTTAACGGCCTGTATGCTGTCCAAGTCATTTCCAGTAATAATGATGTCGTCGACATACACCAATAGGAGAACCGTACCTGTTTCCCGGTGGCGAGTAAACAATGAGAAGTCAGCCGAGCTTCGAGTGACGCCAATTGCCCGGAGAGCTTTGCTGAACTTGTCGAACCATGCCCGAGGGGATTGTTTGAGACCATATAGTGATTTGAGAAGGTGACAAACCCGTGACTCCCCCGTGGTCTCAAACCCGGGAGGTTGTTGCATGTAAACCGTTTCCTGAAGGTCGCCATTCAGGAAAGCGTTCTTGACGTCGAGTTGAAATAAGGGCCATTGACGATGGACAACAACAGAAATGAGAATTCAGACCGTGTTGAGCTTAGCGACCGGAGAGAAAGTCTCGTCATAGTCGAGCCCCGGTTGCTGGGTGAAGCCACGAGCAACCAAACGAGCTTTGAGTCGATCAATGGTCCCATCAGGAGCATGTTTGATGACGAAGACCCATTTGCACCCAACAGGTTTCTGGCCGGGAGGAAGGGGCACCAAGGTCCAAGTCTGGTTCGCCCATAGAGCAGCCATCTCTTCTTCCATGACAGCACGCCACCCAGGATGTTGTAGAGCGTCCTGTACAGAAGTAGGAATAGAGACCGAGGATAGTGAAGTAGCCAAGGTCTGAAGAGGTGGAGAGAGACGATGGAGAGAAACATAGTTCGCCATCGGATGAGCTGTAGAGGCCGGCACCGGAACAGCAGAACACGGAGAAGCCGAGGTCGAAGCCGTCTGCAGATGAGCAACGGGAGGAAGAGGGCGACGAGTATAAACCCGAATAACGGGCGGTCGAAGAGGGTCAATGTTGGGCGGAGGCTGAGGGATGGTGGGAGGGGAGTGGACCGGGATCACCGGCCGTGGGAGGGAGGGTGGAGGAGGAGGTGGTGGTAGAAGTGGTGGCAAAGGAGGAGGGAAGAAGGGTTGATCCTCCCGGAAAGTAACATCAGTAGATACAGAGACCTTCCGGGTGACCGGGGAGTAGCAAACATAACCCTTTTGGGTGCGGGAGTAGCCGACGAAAATGTGTTTGGTCGCACGGGGATCCAGTTTGTCAAGAGTGGGGCCCAGGTTATGGACAAAGCAAGTACAGCCAAAAACCCGGGGTGTGAGAGGGAAAAAAAAGGCTGAAGGGGGTAGCGTTCTGGAGAACTGGAGATGGAAGACGGTTGATAAGAAAACACGCGGTGGAAACCGCAAAGTTCCAGAATACTTTGGGAACGTGCATGTGAAGCATGAGAGAGCGAGCAACATCAAGCAAGTGGCGGTTCTTTCGTTCGGCGGCCCCGTTTTGTTGCGGGGTGTAGGGACAAGAGGTCTGATGAACAATACCGAAGTTTGCGCAGAGAGTGGCAAACTCGTGGCTAGTGTATTCCCGGGCATTTTTAGAGCTCAAAGTTTTAATGGCGGTAGAAAATTGCGTACGAGTTTCTAACACAAAAGCCTGAAAAATACGAGGAAGCTCGGAGCGATCATGTAGTAGATACAACCAGGTGGTGCGAGAGTAATCATCAATAAGGTTATAAAATAACGATAAACAGAGATGCTAGAAACTTTGTATTAGATCAAAAGGAGCAGAGCTCCGAGTACAATGTGCGGGATAAGAAGCACGAGGCTGTTTGCCAAGAATACATGAATCACATTTAAAAACAGGAAGAGAGATGTCAGGAAGCGCCTTCTGGAGGATAGGTAGAGGGGCATGCCCAAGCCGACAATGCCAATCAGTAGAGGAAACAGAGGAAAGTGATGTGATGTAGCAATTCATATCAGTAGTAAGACGACCAACAGAGAGTAAATTAAATGGGGAGGCCGGCACATAAAGAACGGAACAAAGAGAGAGAGAGGGATGGAGGAAGAGATCAGCACATCCGAAGACCGGAACAATCGCACCATTAGCCACAGTAATAGACTGGGGATGAGGAGCATCAGAGAACCGGGGCGGCAGCATGGAAGTGATGTGATGGGTGGCTCCCGAGTCCAGGATCCAGCGAGAGCCGGAGGAAAGACAGGCAGTACTTGTAGTGGAGGTGGAGACAATACCTGCAGGGGAGGTGAAGGCAATGGAAGCAGATGGAGGGTGGAGGAGCCCCTGAAGGTGTTGCAGCTGAAGGCGAAGAGCCTCAAGATCCGTACCAGTCGGAGGAGAGCTATCAGTAACAGCAGCAGTAGGCGGGCGAGGAGGGTAGTCATGTTTCTTGTGACAGACCGCTTCAGTATGGCCATCCCGACCGCAGTAGGTGCACTTGGGCCGTCCGCGGCCACCACGGCCCCGCCCACGGGAACCCGTACGTCCACCCCGAGTAAAAGATGGTGGGGGAAGTAAAGGAGGAAGGGCCTGCTGAAGAAGAGCCGACGAGGGTGGTGCAAGTGCCTCCGGTGGAGGTGGTACGCGAAGTAACATAGAGCAGACATCGGAGAAGGAAGGGGTAGTTGGTGAAGCCAGAACCTGGGCCCGGATACTGTGAAGGTGCGGCGGGACGCGAGCCATAATCATAGCAATACAAACAGCCTTCTTCTGGGCGCGTTGAGCAGCGAGATCAGTAGTCGCGGGCTGGTGCTGAATCCAGGCCTCCGTTAGAGTTTTAGCACGGGCCACGAAGGAGGTCATGTCCAGAGCTTTGCCAACATCCAAAGCTTGAAGATCAGTTATGATGTCAAAAAGGTGCTGAAGGCTGTCCTTGCCCGAGTACAAAGAATGAAGTTAATACCACATGGCTTTAGCGGTCTCATGATACATGATCATCTGGTACGGCTCACCCTCCACCGAGTTCAGGATCCAGGTCTGGACGCTACCGTCATTTCAGAGCCAATCATCAGTAGGAGTCGGGGAGCCCTGGGTAAGGTGACGCGCAAGACCCTTGGCTTGTAAGACCCTTCGGACGGAGTGAACCCAGGGGATGAAGTTGGACTTGCCAGAGAGGGAAAAAGTAGTAATCCGAAGCTCATCGCGGAGTTCGAGAGGAGGAGCCACGTGGTCTGCCGGGGGGTGAGCGGTAGCGGAGTCGCTGGAGGACATGGCGACTTGGAGGAGTAGAGGCGGGCAGAGCCAGTGGACTGAGGCACAGCAGACAGCAGGGCGCGGCTAGTACAAATCGCGCGGCAAGCAGCGGGCTAGAGGAGGCCGCGATGAACTGGATGAGGTCGCGGCGAACTGGATGAGGTCGCGGCGAACTGGATGAGGGCGCAGCGAGCTGGATGAGGTCGCGGCGAGCTGGATGAGGTCGCGGCGAACTGGATGAGGTCGCGACGAACTGGATGAGGTCGCGGCGGTCAGGAGCAGCCCGCGGCAGAGGCGGGCAGGGAGAAGACGCAGCGGGAAGAGTAGAAGGCAGAGATAGCAGTGGTCTGGAGTAGATCGCAGCGGTCTGAAGCAGATAGCAGCGAACCCGTGGCGGACTGAAGAAGAGAGGGAGGAGAGCCCGCAGCGGACAGGAGGAGAGCCCGCAGCGGACAGGAGCAGTCCGCAAGAGACTACGGATAGGGAGTAGAGAGGAGCAGTCCGCGAGCAAAGAGGCTCGAGCGGATAGAAGAAGAGCGTGCAGCGGACAGGAAGGAAAGCCCGCAGCGGATAGAAGAGGTGGGCCCCACGAGTCAGAGCAGAGGATTGCTATAAGAAGCCTGAGGAGGGTGGAACCACGGAGAGAAAGAGAAGAGAAGCAGATGCAGAGGGGCAGTCCGCAGGAGATCGGAGCGGACAAAAAAGGCAGTCCGCAGGAGATCGGAGCGGACAGAGAAGGCAGTCCGCTGGGAAGGCGGGCTGGGCGAGCTGGGCGGTTTGAAAACAAGGGAAGACCGCAGCTAGAGGGAACCTGGCTCTGATACCATGTTGAGAGAGCCCAAAGCTTGTATGATGTAAAATAGGGTTTGAATTGAACAAAACACGCGGGCCGAGTGGCCAAATCCAATTTCGCACGCGATTTTCAACGTCGTCGCGAGAAGCCTTGAGAAGTTCGTTAATTTTTGTCGGGTGGAACTG
Source organism: Platanthera guangdongensis (assembly GCA_039583875.1). NCBI lineage: Eukaryota > Viridiplantae > Streptophyta > Magnoliopsida > Asparagales > Orchidaceae > Platanthera > Platanthera guangdongensis. Next base: position 4,823,540 of record CM077154.1, on the reverse strand, counting down.
CTACGCGTTTTAGGGTTCTACTCCTCAGCGAAATCTACACGACCACAAGCCAAAAACACAAACAATAATTTATGGAATACGATATCGGTAGCAGCAAAACGCAACGACAAGCCCAGATTATTTTAAGCAAAGCATAAATTTACACTAAAGGCAAGGAGCAGCGAGTATACCCAAATGATTGGCAGCGGAATAGGGACCCCTCCAAACCGTGACACACGTGCCAGAACACAGGGGCAGAGATCGGGTCTAGCAACCAGAAGAGAAGCTTGCAGTCGACGGTGCTAAACGATTCCGAGTCGCCGGAGAGAAGCTTTCCGGAGTCGACGACGCTCGGTGGGTTCGGCGTCCAATCGCGGCGACGTCGCTGGGCAAAGTCCCGCGGGAAGAGATCATCGGTAGCGGCACGTGAAATTCCAGGCAATGGCCTCGCGGTACCGCCAGGAGCGAACGGGGAAGTCGGCGACGGAATGGAGCCTTGAGCGCGATGTCGACGTCGCCTGGCGTATCGATGGCGATGTTGAAACCCTCCAGGCGCGGGCTGATAGCTGAAGGGCGTACGGCGTGACCGGGATAGACAGAGAACGATATTTATTTCGTTCTCTATCTTTTTCCGTGGTGTCCCTCTTTTGCTTTGAACTCCTCCATTTATAAAACATCATTTTGTATTTTACGCATGAAATCCTCCTTTTTTTTTCTAAATTTGTAGAATGAGATCTCCATAATATATTTCCTAATTGCTCTTAATTTGAAATTTGAAATTTGAATGAGATCTCCATAATATATTTCCTAATTGCTCCTAATTTGAAATTTAAATTTACGTTTACTTAAAAAGGCCTGGGCTTGCCGTTATCGTCCTACTACTAATAATACCGGACCATTTTATTCAGGGTCTCAATGGCCGGTCAAACCACGGAGCCAACGAACGGGCAAGGAAAATAACATCAAATAAAATGCGCGGGAAACATAGTAATAAGACACAAAAAAAAAACTTTGATGCACTAGGGTGATGTACGGGTTGCATCAATTCCCCCGGGGTTGAAAGAGCTCGACCCCGACGAGAGTTCACAAAGGCTGGCAATAGAGAGATCTGGGCGGCGGGTCCGCATCTCGTCGGTGTTGATCCATGAACTGTCAGTGATGTCTCGTCCCCGCCAGGAGACTAAGTAGCGCTGGTACGTCCCCTGGCGTGTACGAAACTCTCGAACATCAAGAACCTGATCTATCTCCTCAGTGCTTGGCGTCTGTGCTGGAGCTAAGTCTGGTGGAATCTCTGGTGCTGTCATCGGAGGGCTCGGGCTGAAACTAGGAGGCTCTCCGTAGAAAGGCGTCAGATCTGCCACGTTAAAGATCGGAGAGGTCCCGAACTCAACGGGCAAGTCTAGGAGGTAAGCATTCTCGCCTATGCGCTTTCGGACTTGCAAAGGCCCAAACTTCCTCTGTTGTAATTTGTGGCATGTACCCGGAGTGAATCTCTGCTTCCTGAAATAAGCATAAACCCAATCTCCTTTTGAAAAGTATAACTCCCGGCGATGTCGATCGGCCACGGTTTTATATTTTTCAGAAGTTGCTCGCAATTTATTAGTAATAGATTTATGCAATTCTGTTAAATAATCAATATGGGCTTGCGCATCAAAAGAAATACGTTCATGATTCGGGAGGGAGTGACGATCAAGTAAATGTGGTATATGGAAGCCGTAAACAATCTCGAAAGGAGATTTATCTGTGGAGCGATTAGTAGAATTATTGAATGCAAATTCAGCTTGTGGCAATATAAGATCCCATTGTTTCGGATTCTCCCCCGTCAAACACCTAAGTAGATCCCTCAAACTCCTATTAACGACCTCAGTCTGCCCATCGGTCTGAGGGTGATATGCGCTGCTAAATTCGAGTTTGGTACCAAGTCGGGCCCACAGTGTCTTCCAAAAATACCCCATAAAACGAGTGTCCCTATCAGAGGTGATCGACCGAGGAATTCCGTGTAGTCTAACGATTTCTTTAAATAAAAGTTCGACGTCGTGTACAGCGCTAGAAGTCTTTCTACACAGAATGAAATGCGCCATCTTCGAAAATCGGTCTACAACTACAAAAATAGAATCGACCTTCCTCTGAGTGCGAGGAAGTCCTACCACGAAGTCCATCGAGATGTCATCCCATGGTCGCTCAGGTATCGGTAAGGGAGTGTATAATCCTGTGTTTTGAGCATGTCCCTTATACAACTGACACGTGGTGCAGTGTCTAACGAACTCAGTGATATCTCGCTTCATATGTGGCCAATAGTAACGGGCGCTGGCGAGATCTAACAATTTAGATTGGCCTACGTGTCCACTTAACCCAGATGAGTGGAGCTCTCTAAGTAATGTCTCTCGAAGTGGTCCTTCGCAGATGCAAAGACGCGTGCCCCTAAACAGATAACCCTCATTGATGACGTACTGTGTGGTGGGATCAGTCCCACTGCGCTGACATGAGCTCCAAATATTGTTAAAGAATGGATCAGTGGCGTATTGGTCGCGCTGTGAATCTAGATCAATAATGCACGGCTGCAGGGTGACTAATAAATGTGTGCGACGACTAAGGGCGTCGGCTACGCGGTTCGTGACTCCGGGTTTGTGCCTCAGGTGAAACGTGAACTCCTGCAGGTAAGCAGCCCACTTGGCATGGCGCCTGATCTCCTTCTGGGAGTTCAGATGCTTCAGAGCCTCATGATCAGTGTTCAGCACAAACTCGCACTGAATCAGGTAGTGTCTCCAATGACGGAGAGCCTGAACGATAGCATAAAACTCTAAGTCGTACGTGGAATATCTAGTCTTTGCCTCGTTCAACTTCTCACTAAAGAATGCAATGGGGCGACCCTCCTGACTGAAAACTGCGCCAATACCGATGATCGATGCGTCACAGTCAACCTCAAAAATTTTCTCAAAATCGGGTAGCGCTAGAACTGGTGCACTCGTGAGTCTCTCTTTAACCGAAAGAAATGCTCGCTCGGCTTCCTCAGTCCAAATAAATAGACCCTTTTTTAGACAATCCGTCACAGGTGCTATCAAGGTACTAAAGTTTCGAATAAATCGCCGATAAAAAGATGCTAGCCCATGGAACCCCCGAGCCTCAGTAATCGTCCTAGGGTTAGGCCATGATTCTATCGCCTTGACCTTCTCTCTATCAACCCTAATACCCCCAAAAGAAACGATATATGCTAAGAAGGTCAGGCTGTCAGTCAAAAATGTGCATTTCTTCAAATTTATATATAATTTATTGTCACGTAGTAGATCTAAGACCTGTCTAAGATGAATCATATGCTGATCCTGATCAGTGCTATAAATCAAAATATCGTCAAAGTATACCACTACGCAAATTCCTATGAGTGGCCTAAGCACTTGATTCATCACTCGCATAAACGTACTGGGGGCGTTGGACAGGCCAAAAGGCATCACTAGCCACTCGTACAATCCTTCATTCGTTTTGAACGCAGTCTTCCATTCGTCCCCAGGTCGAATTCTAATCTGGTGGTACCCACTTTTTAAATCAATCTTGGAAAATACTTGGGATCCACTAAGCATATCTAGCATATCATCCAATCGGGGAATCAGAAAGCGATATTTGATTGTAATTTTATTTATCGCTCTACTGTCTACACACATGCGCCATGTCCCATCTTTTTTTGGAACTAGGAGTGCAGGAACAGCGCATGGACTCATACTCTCTCTAACGTGACCCTTCGAAATCAGATCGGTCACCTGCCTATGTAGCTCCTCATGCTCTTTCGGACTCATGCGATAGTGGGGTAAGTGAGGTAGGCTAACTCCTGGGATAAGGTCTATGCAGTGCTGTATGTCTCTCATCGGGGGTAGCTGATCGGGAAGCTCCTCCGACATGATCTCAGAGAACTCTTCTATGAGGGGACGCACCGTATCAGGAATGTCTAATGTCGTGGGAGTGATATCGATACCGGATAACATATAGACGACCTCACTATCCCTCATCTCCTCCTGGAATTGGGGCCCAGTCAGTAACATGGTGGCGGAGGGAAGGGATATCGCGGAGACAGTGGTAGAAGGGGGCGAAGTCCTTTCTGGGGCTTTGGGAACAAGACCATTCTTCTGGGGAAGAAGAACGATCTTGCGCCCATTGCGCTCGAAGGAGTGAGAGTTCTTCACACCATCGTGAACTACGTGTCTATCGTACTGCCAAGGTCGTCCCAGCAGGATGTGACATACCTCGATAGTAGCGACATGACACCACACAGCGTCCTGATACGTACTGCCTATGGAAAACTCTACGAGACACTGGTGCGTGAATCGTGATAGGAATGGTAGTGCTACTAGTGACCCATGATAGACTATAGGGTTTTCCTAAGGGTTGCGTTTTTAATTTCAGCTTTTCAACCATGCTTTGAGAAACGAAGTTCTCCATACTACCGCTGTCTATAATGATGGAGCAGAACCGCCCTTGTATGCGTGCGATGGTACGAAAGATGTTGTTTCTCAACCACTCGTCGTCAATAGGGGCCTTAGGAGTCAGGAGACTATGTTGGAGAACGCACACTAACCGCTCAGGTTGTTATCCCTCAACTTCGTACTCACTCTCTAACTCAGCCTCGGGGGTCGGGTCAATCTGGGAGTCACTAAGAAAAACTCCATACTCAGGATCTGATCCACTCTCAGAATCGACGATAGCGACGAAGTGGCGTCGCGGGCACTCAGAAGACTTATGGTCCGGCTCCATACACTTAAAACATCTAAACGTCCCAGACTGAGGTTTAGTGCCTACAATCTCCTTACCCTTGTTGGGAGGGGCAGGAAGTGCTGGGGTGCTCGTGGGCGCTACCGGTCGGGAGGACCCGGCAGGGGTGAAAGTGTGAGTCGGGTGAGACTTGTCTGTAGTCTTATTTCCAGATCTTCGTTTCTGTAGTGCCTCTACTCTACGTGCGCGACTCGTAGCCTCCCCTAAATCCTTATAATCAAGGAGCTCCAACTGATCTCGAATGGAGTAACGTAACCCGTTCAGATAACGGGAAACGGTCATGTCATCGTCCTCTCAGAGGTCGAGGCGAGACTGCAAGATTAGGAACTCATTTGTGTACTCGTCGACAGATAATTTGTCCTGACGTAAATTATGGAACCTACGATACAGAGTTTGCATGTAATCGGACGGAACGTATCGCTTACGCAGTTGAGTTTTGAAATCGTTCCATGTTGTGATCGGGGGCATACCTAAATTAAACCTAGACCGTTCTAATTGTCCCCACCAAACTAATGTGGATCCTTTAAGTCTAAGCGTGGCATACTCAACTTGCCTAGCTTGGGGCAATTGCTTCCAAACCAGGAATCGATCCATCCGCTCACACCATTCTAGGCAACTCTCGGGCTCTATTCGCCCTTCGAAATCACCCACGTCCAACTTGATTCTTACATCCCAACGGGGTTGGTAACGTGGATCGTTGTGTGCATCCGGGTCAGGGTGTGCGAGTTCCCGAGGTCTATGATCAGGGTCGTTGTCGGTCATTAGGGTAGGTGGTCGGTTGGCGTGCAAGGTGCCTTCAATATTATTAACTGAAGTGCACAGTCCGTTCATGATATGTGTGACACTACCCATACCGACGGTAAGCGTCTCGACGGTTTTCATCAAATCACCCATGCGTCGAGCCAAATCTCCAACACTATTTTCTAACTGATCAACTCGTTTCTCCATCGAGAAATTTTTATTTATTTATTTATTTTATTTTATTTTTTTTTAATCCCTAAAAAGATATAAAATTTTATTATATTTTATTTTAAAAGAGAGATTTCCCGAGGGGGAGTAAAATACTTAAATGAAACTAGATTTAAATAAAGTTTTAATTTAAAATTTTTTTTTGAACGATGCTAAATAAAAAGATAAAATTTAAGATATATTTTTTTTTAAATAATAGAAAAAATTTAAATTAGCCTGATCGATCGATCCACAGTAGAAGTGGATCGAAAAGCCTCTGATACCAAACTGATGTAAAATAGGGTTTGAATTGAACAAAACACGCGGGCCGAGTGGCCAAATCCAATTTCGCACGCGATTTTCAACGTCGTCGCGAGAAGCCTTGAGAAGTTCGTTAATTTTTGTCGGGTGGAACTGCTACGCGTTTTAGGGTTCTACTCCTCAGCGAAATCTACACGACCACAAGCCAAAAACACATAATAATTTATGGAATACGATATCAGTAGCAGCAAAACGCAACGGCAAGCCCAGATTATTTTAAGCAAAGCATAAATTTACACTAAAGGCAAGGAGCAGCGAGTATACCCAAATGATTGACAGCGGAATAGGGACCCCTCCAAACCGTGACACACGTGCCAGAACACAGGGGCAGAGATCGGGTCTAGCAACCGGAAGAGAAGCTTGCAGTCGACGGTGCTAAACGATTCCGAGTCGCCGGAGAGAAGCTTTCCGGAGTCGACGACGCTCGGTGGGTTCGACGTCCATTCACGGCGACGTCGCTGGGCAAAGTCCCGCGGGAAGAGATCGTCGGTAGCGACACGGGAGGTTCCAGGCAATGGCCTCGCGGTACCGCCAGGAGCGAACGGGGAAGTCGGCGACGGAATGGAGCCTTGAGCGCGATGTCGACGTCGCCTGGCGTATCGATGGCGATGCTGAAACCCTCCAGGCGCGGGCTGATAGCTGAAGGGCGTACGACGTGACCGGGATAGGCAGAGAACGAGATTTATTTCGTTCTCTGTCTTTTTCCGGGGTGTCCCTCTTTTGCTTTGAACTCGTCCATTTATAAAACATCATTTTGTACTTTAAGCATGAAATCCTCCTTTTTTTTTTCTAAATTTGTAGAATGAGATCTCCATAATATATTTCCTAATTTCTCTTAATTTGAAATTTGAAATTTGAATGAGATCTACATAATATATTTCCTAATTGCTCCTAATTTGAAATTTAAATTTATGTTTACTTAAAAAGGCCTGGGCTTGCCGTTATCGTCCTACTACTAATAATACCAGACCATTTTATTCAGGGTCTCAATGGCCGGTCAAACCACGGAGCCAACGAACGGGCAAGGAAAATAACATCAAATAAAATGCGCGGGAAACATAGTAATAAGACACAGAAAAAAAACTTTGATGCACTAGGGTGATGTACAGGTTGCATCATTGTATGTATTACTCAAGTGTATAATTACATGGAGAGAATACAAATATATAGGAGAGAGGAGAGAAAAATAAATCCTATACAAGATGTGGGACTAAAAGAAGGAGGAGAAAGAAGACAAAGAAAGAAGGCCACTAAATGAGACTTTTACACGGGCTTTTCCAATAATAGATATATAACAATTAAATATAATAAATGTCCGTAGAATGTTTGTTTCGTAGGAATTAAAGTACATAGATTGAATGAGAGATCTTATGTTTAAATGAAACATCATTCTTAAATGATCCCTAATCGAGGTGTCATTGTAGAAATTGGGAAATAATGATATGTTAAGGCTAGTGTGTGAAATTGACTGATGACCGAGTTTCATAGGTTTTGATATTGGATATCAAGTCATCACACAAGTACTTGTTAAATAACAAGTGTACTGACAGATCCACTATGAGATTACCTTAGCTGTCAAAGCGCGCGCCTAGGCGCGTCTAGGCGCGTCTGAGGCGTTGGGCGCAGCCCGCCGCGCGACAGCACGATTGAGGAGGGTGATGTGCCCCAGGCGCGCCTTAGGCGCGCGCCTTACAGGATCCCAGGTGCGTCAAAAGCGCGCCTGAGCCTTTCAAGTTTTTTTTTAAAATTTTGAGATGAACAAAAACAAGATCTCAGACACACCCGAGGCACCCCTAGACACACTTGGGCGCCCAATTCGCTAAAATTGAGCGAATTGGGCGTCCAATTCGTTGAACCCAATTCGCTTAAATTCAGCGAATTGGGCTCCGAATTCGCAAAAATTGAGCGAATGCGCTTAATTTTAGCGAATTGGGCGCCCAATTCGCTCAATTTCAGCGAATTGGGCGACCAATTCGCCCAATTTCAGCGAATTGGCGCCCAATTCACTCAGTTTCCTTTTTCCCCCATCTGTGCATCTCACGTACCTTAGGCGCGCGCCTGCGCTTTGTGCCTAGGCTTCAGGGGCGCTTTGCACCTCGGTACGCCTTGCACATTTGATAACTTAGGAGATTACTTTGTGGATTGCTATATACGTGTCACAAGTAGTTTTTATAGTGTCAATGGCGTACATGGTCCTTTGATTTAAAGTCATCACTGCTATCGTTGCGTGGAGAGGATCATACATTGATTCCATCAAAAATTTTCCTGGAGAAAGGTTGATGATAACAATGGTTATCCGATGTATTGCAAAACATGAGTGGTTGTGAGCGGTGTAAATATGATTTGTCCTTCTATGTAATAAAAGTAACATCCATGAGCCCCTTGATGGAGTGTGACTATGAAAATGCATGACTATGCTAAGTCGATTCAATATATGGTATTGAGCTCACTTGTTTTATATAGTCCACTCGGGAATCAGGAAAGGAAAGGCTGAATAATTAAGAGTGTGACAAAGTCCACGCCTCAAGCTAAGTCTGGATGTCATGGACAAAGGGACTAAGCTACACATTGTGCACTAAAATGTTTTCTCATTGGGTAACCAACTCTTGTATTATTTGGGTAACTTTGATGCGTTGCTAGATGTCACTCATTATTTGTGAGATTATGATTGATGCATTCTATATCAAGTTGGAGATTGATAAGATCTTGTGATATAAAAGTAGTCAATGAATTAGTCTTACTGCCAACGTGATATGAGCCTATATGATCGCACATAAGGACATGCAAAATTTGAAGCGATTGATTGTTTTGGTTTGTGAAATTAAGTCCTAAATACATATATTAAATATATGCTAGATGATATTTGATTAATTAGTAATTAATCATAAATGGAATTAATATATTCAGTTTTAAATTGAAAATTGAATTCCCATTACTATTAAATTCCTCTCTAGCGGTGTAAAGGGTGTATAATTTTCAAAATTACTTAGTCATGCTTTTAGGCAATTTTGGAAACTACTTAACGGTTTTGAAAAACTTGCACTTTAGGTTCCTTTTAATAACGTCTTGAAAAAAAACCGTAACCACACTTTTATTTTCGTCATTCTCATTCTGAAAGTTAAAAAACGCTTTGGTTGCTTCTCATTCTCGTAAATTGCAAGAGGGAGATGAGAAGGAAAACTCTGCAGAGAATAAAAATGACATTTCGTAGTAGAGGAAGACGTTCATGTTCCAGTCGCGAGCACGTTGGACGGATTGCGAGGCGTTTTGGGCACTCTTGTGAATACTTTTAGAGACTCAGATATTTTTCGGCCTTTTGGTCTCAAACACCATTAATTTTTCTCGAAATTTGATTTCGATGCAGGTATAAAACTCGTTTCCTGATGTACTATGTTTCACATGGATCATGTTGAGGGGTTCCTGACTTCCTGTATTTCCGCTGTGCATTTGATGTTCTAAAAATCCAACATCCACAACAGTCGGCACACGGGACCGTGCATATTTGCTCACATCTCTCTCTATTATTTGAATTATTTAGTTTATTCAATTATTATATGATTTGATCTAATGGTCTTAATTAATTTATATATTTAAATACTAATTGTATAAGATATGTCTTATCAAATATTTGTATCTTGTTATGCAGACTTGAATTACCTTATGGATATTGTGTATCAAATATTTGTCAACTTAATGAACCTTGTGCAAAAATGTTTTTCATTAGTGTTTTTTTCTTAAAATTTCGCAGTATTTCTCGATAAATTGAGTTCATGAAAATTGCTTTGTAAATATATTTTTTCATTAGTGGCCTATTAATCATGATTTTTTTATTTGACGGGAGTTATTGTTGTTTGATAAAATCCCTGATGATTTGTCAGATCATATTCTATAATATACTAAGTTTGCATAGAGGATATTATGCATTGTCCCATAATGTAGCTACCTAGATGAAGCCAACACTATGCTGCGAAAGTTGGCCCAACCCATGAAGAAATGCCAACCGACAAGCAGTGATCATCAACCGACAAACAACGTTCGCGGACCGGATGTCTGAACACCAAAAGGATGTTCGTCGATCGAAGACTCGTCCGCTGACCGGATGTCCGAACATCGACTGAGCGTTCGCTGACCTAAGATTTATTTGCCGACTGAAGACTTGTGTACCAACTGTGCTTGAGATCATTCACTCTGTGTCTGCCGATCGAACTCAAGAGTTGCCAACTGTTGGCCTTCTCTTTAGCAAGTAGAATGAAGATCTGTAATCTCCGTTCGTTGATCATGCGATCAAATATTACCGATCAAGCCCTCTATCAACGCCCACATAATAAAGTTCACTCCATACGAAAAACGCACTCATGGAACAATTTCAACTTCTTTTGTCACACGTCACACTTTCTCTGGAGATGCAAGTCGCAATCTTTACTACCAAAATTCGCGACCGCTTGCGACTGAATGTCTAATTTGAGGCTCCTCCAGACTTGGTGATTGCTATGAGTCTCGCCAGGCTATGTGATCGTCGCCTCCAGTTGGCGCATGAGGCTTATTTGCCCACTACCAGCGGCACTCAGCATGTCCGTACCCATGGTCAGCCGCTTATCCCAGACCGAAATGTTTTAAATGCGGCGAGTTGTACACTTGCGGACATAGGCGTAAAAAGCTTTTCTACCTGAATGTTAAGGACTCTAGCGTAGAGGGCATTGGATGAAGTTTGCACCATCGTTGATCCCCCTTGAGCTTGAGGTCAAGCTAGTTTTGGAAGGCGGGAGTGATGTTATGGGCAGCGTGCCAATTAATTATCGCGTCAAGTATTGTGTCATTTCTATGTTTTACTCTTGTTAGTTTATTATGTCGCATCAGGGGGAATTACGTGTATACACCTTTGTATCTCTATTTAAATCTCTTGGGCTAATGTTATGGAAGTGAGAATAAGTTCTAATTCTTGTCCCTTGTGTGTGATATTTGGTGACTCTCTCCTCTAACGAGCAACCCCTCTTAGGCAGCCGCAGTTAGGGCTCCACGTCTTCCTCCCTTTGCTCCTCTAGCCACTCCTCTTAGTAGCCCCATAAAAACATTTAAGACAAAAATATTACATGTAGGTGACGTATGCGCTATACTCTTAATATATTGAGCTTGTATGTTACATTGTTTGAACCGTTCTAGAACAGAACATGATCATCCATATTTCCATCTCCACAATATTAAACCATTTGTTTATAATAGAAACCACAACCAGATAAAAAAAGATCCACCATGACAATATGCACCTCTTGTTCTCTACCACATTGGATGCCAAATAATAGAGTGCAGATAAGCGGTGAACCTGACCTTAGAATCCAACATTTTACTTTTTATTTTGAATGTTTTCAGCAGTATAACACTCAACAAACTCGTCATCACATTCATCATAAAGTGACAACAAGTCTACTTGACGTCAATTACTGCAATGTGCTCACTACGTTTCCTAACATCTGCCAAGAAAGGGTATAGGGTGAGCATACTAATATTCATCTCTTCTTTAGGTTTTGGTCAGCGTGACTCCTTCATTAAGTCATAGTATTTTTACCAGTAGAGTTGGACCAAACATCTATTTTTTGTAGTAATCTCATTTTGTTTCTTGAACCAAGATAACGAGTAGGGTGATCATTTTTCAGTCAAGAGATTCAACATTGTAAAGTCTCTTGAGACAACTTTCTCGCAGCTTCCGCTTTCCACAATTGCCTTCAGACTTTGTTCTTGATGATTTGAATAGTGCGAAATATGTTATTTCTTAGCCAACCTCCTATTACTGTCTAGGACTAAGAAGAATCTTCACAAGAACCAATGATCCACTGGTATCTCGATACAACAAATCATCATCATCCCATCCTCCGTCATCATATATTATATCCAAATATTCTCCTACAAAGGATGTCGCTTGACTATCTATCCGGAGTTTCTTTCTAGGAAGACTGTTGGCCTTATGATAATCAGAGGCAATGCGCCGTACTCCTCGATACCTTTACCAATGAATGCTAAAATTACTTGCTTGTGCTCTTCTGTTAGGTTCTGATTCAGTGGGTTGGCTCGCTAGAATTGGTACAAAAACTCGTCGAGCATCTGATTTTGTCATCTAGACTTACTCATGGATACTACTCTTGGTTTAAAGAACTGAGTCAGTCTTCGACTTTGTTGTTTCTTTGTTGCAATAATAGTCCTTGGAGATGCTCCAACATGAAAACAAACTAAGACATTCGGCATGGGCCGACACTAACCTCCCACGTATCTGACCACTTGTTCCTTTATCTTCAATAAATCATTCTTCCATAGGAGTAGGGTAGAAATCCTCCGTGTAGTTATCCACGACTCAATTCCCCTGCTTAAGGTTCTAAGGCGTTGATAAAGTATAGTTGAATGGCAGGAGCTGCTTCTTCATTCTCTCTCTACCTGTGATCTTTGGATACCTCCTCCATACGAGTTTTCTTCAGTAACTTCCACTAGGATGATGCCCAGCCCTTCAATTTCAGAGTGATGAGTTTCACTCGTTTATCTTCAGGTACATCCTTGCACTCAAAGATGAGTTCCACTGTGTTCAATCAATCCCTTCTTTTAGTCAATGTTATGGCCCAACTGTCAGTTATCTTATTATATTATTATTATAATAGTATGATATAATTGGAGTCAAGTCATGTTGTATCAAGTTGAGTGTATTAGGTGTTTCAATATTGTATGAGTCGAGTCATAATCTTTTAAGTGTTTTAAATATTTTATGCTTTTCTTTTATGTATTTACAATGTTGTCATTTGGGTCCTATAAATAGACCCTTAGACGCATGCTTCCTTCGAGCAGTCAGCTTTTCTCCTTAGTTTCGTGTAAACCGCCTTCTTCTCTCCCATCAAGCCGCCCGCCTCGAACCTTCCAAACCGCAACTGGCTCTCCTAATTCTTTTACTATTTTAGTTAATTCTTAATTTAATTAATTTGTACTCAATTGATTAAGATGAACATGAAGTTATCCGCTGAGACGACAACTTTCCTCTGTGCGCTAAAGGATTACCTCGAGGCCAACTTTTTTGCACCTCCTCTGTGCCCTCAATCCACCGTAGCTCCACCGATGTCTTCACTGAGTCCGTCAGAGCCTCTTCCCCCGACACAACTTCCACCACCGGCCATTCCGTTGCTTGCTATGCTGGCCCCTGTTCCGCCGTCCTCTGCTCCACTGGGTCCGCCTCCAGCCACCTCACCGCATCTTCTGCCGGTCTTCGCTCTACCGTTTCTCGCTCTATCGGCTCCTGCTCTTCCATCCCCGCCAACCACCTCGCCGCCTCTTCTTCGGCCGCTTATTCAGTGGGTTCCTCCAGATCCGTTCCTTCCGCCGGCCGTTGTTCCCTTGGCCTCCCTACCTCTTCTGCTTCCCGCCAGACCAGCCGACCCCATTCTTTCTGCCGCTCATTTTTCCGATAGCGCCGCCGCTACTCATAACCACCAACGCCGTCGCGACGCTCTACTAGGAACTATTCTGGCACAAAATAAAGGAGCTTGAATATCAGATCATCCTAGACGGTTCGAGCTTGAGGACAAACTCAATTTGATGGACGAACGAAATGTTATGGTCTAGCCGTTAGTTATCTTATTATATTATTATAATGGTATGATATAAGTGGAGTCGAGTCATGTTGTATCGAGTCGTGTGTATTTGGTGTTTCAATATTGTATGAGTTGAGTCTGTTATGGTGTTATGACATTATGGGTCCTGTCGTCAATTATCTTATTATCTTATTATTATTATAATATTATATATTTTAAGTTGAGTCATTGTATTGATTCAAGTTGTATGGAGTCGTAGGAGTCGAGTCATTAAGTGTTTAATGTTTTTGCATCGAGTGTTGTATTTACTATTATGTTATCCAGGGTCTATATATTTGATCCCCCTGTCATGTGGGGAAAGAAAGCAATGAATTAAAAGTATTTTCCTTTTCTCTCTCTAATTTCCTCTGCCTCTCTCTAAAGCCTCCTCCTACTCTAGGGTTTCTTCTCCCTCTTCCCTCGACTTCTTCTCCTTCTCCTAGTTCTAGGGTTTAATCCCCTTTGTATCCCCGCCAATCTCTCTGTTGCCAACTCCTCCGACGATAACTCCTAAGAAGCACATAACATATTTGGTTTCAAAACTAGGTTTAAATTATTATTATTATAGTATTATATATATTTAAGTCGAGTCATTGTATTGAGTCAAGTTAAATGGAGTCGTAGGAGTCGAGTCCTTAAGCACAACACTGATGTAGACTAGGATTCCGGTTTTCAAATTAAAATATATTTTTAAGCAAAATAATTTATTCGATGTAGGCTCAATTTAGGATTTCAAACTAAAATATTTTATACTAGCTTTATTTATCTCAAAAGGAAGACCAAGCAGGCCAACACAGTTTTGCGCGCATACAACTACTCTAAACGATGAATTTTTACAAAACCGTCAATCATTATTAAAAAAAAATCGTCGGCGTCTAATGAATTGAACTCTTATGAGATTTGTAATTCTACAAGTAAAAACATAAGTAAAAATTTATGGATAAGCGGTAATGAAAATAGTGCGAACGTAGAGGCAAGCTTCAATTAATTACTAGGACGCTCAAAATTATTGCAATAGTGTAGCAAGGGCAGGATTTTACCCCTACATGCATGAGGCCCATTCAAGCCCGGTCGGCCCAAGAGGAATTAGTGCATGGTAGTAGTCAACAGTCGACTGACGACACATGTTATTCAGTGGCAACGTCTATCGGTGGGTCGCCGGATGTACTGGCGAGGTCGACTGCGACCTAATCAGGGGAGTCGCTCGCCGACGTGGAGGTTGAAATCGACGGTGCTGGATGCAACCCAGGTTGCCGGAATGTGAAACCGACGTTGACGACGACCTGGCAGGCGCGGCCCCCGTCGGGGCTGACTGCGGCATTCTGGAAAATCGCCGGAGGCGCCTGAGGAATTGCTGGGAGCGTCTGGAGTGGCGGGAGCTGATCAGCGACGACATTACTGGCGGCGTGCGGCAGGGAAGGCTTCTATCGTGACTTTGGCGTCCTGACAGTGGCTGTAGGGCTTATCCTGAGGGAGCGAAGTAGGGAGGGGTTTTGCGGGTATTACAGAGGGGAGGAAAATTAATTCCTCCTCTGTATTTTACCCCGGTTTCTTGCTTCTTCCTGACTGTGGGACTTTAATAGAGGGCTGGCAAATTATAATCAGTTGATTATTTTCCAAATATCAGGTTTTTCCAATTTTGGCTAATATCTCCCTCGATTTGTTATTTCCTTCAACAATTTTCCAAACTTTATTATGTGATAATTTTTTGGTATTTTAGTTTTAATAGAATCCACTCAATATTTTGGGCTTTAAGTTTATGCGTCTTTTTAAATAAATAAAGCTTGTCTTTTCCGTCCTTACTACCTAAATTACCGGACCTATTTATTCAGGGTATCATCGGCCGGTCAAACCGTCGAGCCAAAATAAGTTCATGAAATGAGAACGAGTACATGAAATGAAAATGAGTACATGAAATGAAAGACAAAAATAAAAATAAATATATGGGTAAAAACTACGATGCGACGAAGGATGCATCAAACACTCAAGCCTTTATCCCATTATAGGAGTCGAGTCCTTAAGTGTTTTAATACTTTCACGTCTAGTGTTGTATTTACAATTATGCCATCCGGGGTCCTATATATTTGAATCTCTTGCCATGTAGGAAAAGCAAGAAATGAATTAAAAGTATTTTCTTTTTCTCTCTCTAATTTCCTCTGACTCTCTCTCTAAACCTTCTTCCTCTTCTAGGGTTTTCTCTCCCTCTTCGCACAATTTCTTCTCCTTCTCTCAGTTTTAGGGTTTAATCCCCTTTTATCCCAACCAACCTCTCCGCTGCTAACTCCTTCAACGATAACCCCCGAGAAGCACACAACATATTTGGTATCAGATTACTCTTTCTTACTCCTCCTGTCAAGTATTTTCGTGCACCATTCCAACAACCCTCACCGTTCCCGTCGTCGACTCCTTCCAGCAACCACTCATCACATCTCCTTCCAGCAGCCTCTCAGAGCACCCTTCTTGTTGTTCGTCCATAGCCACCACCATCGACGATGCCTCAATCGAGCCTCTTAGTCGTCGTCACCTTCCAACACCTCCAAGGAAAACGACGACAACACCGCCTCACATCCCCTGCTATCCATCTAGAACATTTTCACTCGACTTCCCCCACACCTTCCATGTCGACCACGCAGACCAGCGATCTGTCTATTTGCTCCCAGCCTACTAGCCCGCGTCCTCGTCCAAAACCGACACGACATCTCCGAATGGAACGTCGACCATCCTCTGCCCTCGCTCGTGAAGTTGAGCTTCTTGGTTGTTTCTTTTGTCCATCACCGCATTTGACCTCTCCCATCGAGCGTACAAGCTTCTCTTGAGCTGCGCACACAACCAACCCTCGAGCTGCACAATTTCTTCTACTATCGAGCCACCCACACTCTTCTGTCGAGCCCAGTGCAGCTCCTCGAGCCACTCGCTTTCCGTCCCTGAGCCCCTCCAAAATCCAGTAAGCAGTACGCTCCTGCAATCTCACATGCCTTCCAATTTAATTTGAATTGAATATTAATTCTTAATTTAATTATTTATTGAATCTACTCATTTCAATGGACGTGAAGCTTAGTGCCGCAGATTAGGTCGCCCTTTGTTCGATGTTGTAAAAAATTTCAGAGTTATTTCTGGCTTCCATATCACCCCTCAACACCACAATCGATAAAATGGTGACTTCGGGAGTTGCTGCCCCTTCCATCACAGCTTGGACAGTTTCACCACTGCCTCCTATTGCTCCATCGGGCCTGCAGATTGCGCTGTGGCAGATTTTACCACTACCAGACCCTACCTTTCACCTCCCGACACAGCTTCCACCTGCACTGACATTACCGCCTCTTCCTCCACCAGTCTTTCCTCTGTTGGCCCCTCCGGTCATTCCACCTGCTATGCTGGCCCCTGCTCTGTCGGTCCCTGCCTTGTTGATCCCTACGGATCCATTCCTTCCGCCGGCCGTTCTTCCTTTGGCCTCCTCACCAATGCTTCTTGCCACTGCTGTGTCAGACCTGCCGTCCCATTCCTCTCTCCGCCGGTTTCTCTGCCGCTGCCGCTGCCGCTATTGCTCACCACCGCGACACGCTACCAAAAACTGTTCAGGTGCGAAATAATGGAACCAAAGCATTAGATAATTCGAGATGGTTCGAGCTTGAGGATATGCTCGATTTCATGGGTGGAGAGTGTTATGGCGTTATGGATCCAGCTGCTATTTATCTTATTATTATAGTATTATATATTTTAAGTCGAGTCATTGTATTAAGTCAAGTTGTATGGAGTCGTAGGAATCGAGTCATTAAGTATTTTAATATTTTTGCTTCTAGTGTTGGGTTTATGATTATGCCTTCCACGGTCCTATATATTTGATCCCATTGTCATGTAGGAAAAGCAAGCAGTGAATTAAAAAGTATTTTCTTTTTCTCTCTCTAATTTCCTTCCGCCTCTCTCTCTAAACCAGCTTCCTCCTATATGGTTTCCTCTCCCTCTTCCCTCAACTTCTTCTCCCAGTTCTAAAATTTAATCCCCCTGTATCCCCGTTTCTCTCTCTCTAACTCTTCAATCTCATCATAACATGAGCTCAGTTCATTAGAAGGTTGAGTAGCAACAATCCCACATCATGGTTTCCTTTGACCACTCACCATTTCAGCCCATGAAGTAGTGGATTGCTATTTACTGTGTATATACTGGATACCAAACCTCCAACAAGATTAATTTTTCCTTCTAATTGCTGCCATGTTGCCTGTGTTGGTGGAAGAAAGACTTCGATGGAAAGATGAGTTGATGGAGTTGATAAATTCTTGCGGCAGGGAAAATGTTTCCTACAGTGGGGTAGGGAACAAGTGTGAGAGAAGCCACTGAGTAGCGTTGATCTGCAATATATTTCTTTGAGCAGGTGTATCAACAAAAGTAACCATTGACTATGAAATGCCAGATGTAGATGTCGAGCTTTGCATAGAAGTCATCGAGTTGGAGTCCCCCTTTGTCGAGCTAGATAGAGGGACGAAGGTATGTTGTTGAGCCAGGTGTTGTGAGGGTTTTCATGGTCTGCTTGAAGAATCATCTAGGAATGGTCGTCGATGGCGGTGTTGAGTCGACGGAGGATTGAAAAGGAGTGTCAAATAGAAAGGAGGCGAGCATCGAGAACTTGTAGAGAAGAGTGTTGTTCAGCGAGGAGTGATCAACGCGTATTTAGGAGGCTTCGTCGAATATATGTGAAGGTCGTCAAGATTAAGTGGCCTACATAGTGTTCTATCCAGCATTAGCTGCACAAACATTGCCATCATGGGTGCCATCATTGGTGACGATAACTTCCGAGAATGATCAGACAAGATGAAACATCCACGATCGATGTTTTAATTATCGGGCAAGAGATTGATCCTTGATACCTCATAATGTTGAATGTTGTAGATAATCTCAGGAGATAGAAAGATCAAGTCTTAATTCATCCAAATTTAGCTCCATGAAATTATCAACTCCCCAAATGCTTGGATTAGGGAGAACATTACAGATAAATCCTCCCCTCCCCCCCACCCCACCCACCACCCCAAAATAAAACTGCTTACAATGCAAAAACATTAAAATGCATAAAAGACAAACTCATCGGACTCCTTGATTAAGTAGTTCAATTTTGGCTTCAATCTAATTGATGGATGGACTGGTTGTTTAGATGTCTGCATCAATGTCTATGAGATCTTGCTAAAAGTGCTCTCCAATAATGAACCCGTGACGTCAAGGTCACACGGCAACACCTTAACTGGTGTGCCAACCTTATCACATGATCTATTCCTATACTTCCCTCAAATTTGTAGGAACTTTGGAAGTTCAACTTTGCATCTCTTGACAATGATTAAAAACTTTTCATATGGTAATTATCTTTGGATGACTTTATTTATACATCTATAATGCATACATAGTGTTATGTTCATATTAATGAGCGATCCACTTAAAGCAATGCGTGCTTGGGAGATAGTGAAGAACATTGCATTTCATTCATAATAATGATACATTAGTGAAAGAAAGAGAGTCCCAAGGAGAGAGGAGAGATATCTTGAGAGAGAAAGAGATAACCCATTACATTAGTGATCCCCCAGGATGCCCAAACACTCATGCCTCTCCCATATATAGATGTGGGAGGGCATATCAAACACATACATAATACTTTAATTAATGTAACTCATCAAATTCTTATTAATTAATACTCAATATTTAATATTAACTAATTAATTAATACTAATTAATATTAAAATATTATATTTCACCATGAATTTATTACAATAGTTTCCATATGCGTGTTCCTGTGGTTCCGACAATTGGGTCCGCTTGGGCGAATGTGTGAGCATAACAAGACCGCCCTCAGAAATCAACTTTGATCCCAAGGTTGAGTTTCAAATTTTTGTCGGGGTCTCTTAGAATGTTGGTAGTGCTCAATTTTGAAAAAAAAAAAACGGCAGAGGGAGTTGTTTGGAGGAGGAAGAATGATAATTAAGAGAAGTTGCTTGAAGAGCACGGTGGGTTCACTTTTCAACATGAGGCTTCAAGAGCAAATATGAGTTGGTGTTGGGGTTATATGCGTGGGTGTAAGCGTGAGTGGGTTGTTAGTGGGGGGACCGTGAGTGGGGAAAATGAAAAAAAATTATAGAGAGGGATAAAGTTACAAGATGGCAGAGGTAGGGCCTTGAGGACTCTTCCATGTAGTTGTAACGATAGAGTGCTGCTATATGAAAGCATAATAAGACAAACATGACAAAACTATTTTTGTATGGTCATATGAAAGGAATTGATGCAGAGTGAAGACGTGGATCTGCAGTGGAGGACGAATTTTGGGCCCATTTGGGGCTGATTGACGACTTACCATATATGACATGCTCAGATCGATGATCCGACTCTGCGGATGCGTCCCGATTCACGCTGCGAATCAATTTCATATATTACTTTGTTATTTTTGCATTTTATTTGATGTGTTTGAGTGGCCCCACCTCCGGCCAATCATAGTCGTCGATGGTGGGATGCCCTAATTCTCTTATAATTATAAATAGATATGCATGGGGCTGATTTGAGGCATTACAAAGTTTGGAGAAGAGAATTCCCGGATTCCCGCGATCCCTCCACGGTGCCAACGCCGTGGAACCCTAGGTGACGACTCCTATGCTCTGGTTCCACATTGGATCTCCGTCAAAACGCATCCGGCTCTGAAATCTTCACTGTCTTGATCAGCCCACTACTTGGCGAGTCTTTGTTGTATTGGACTATTTTATTCAACATTATTATTATCAGTTGGATCTTATGCTTGTTTGGGTCTATCGTGTTGTAGTTGTTGGCCTTAGATTACTATTGTGATTTGCAGGGTCTATTCGCCGCACGCTCTCACTTTGGCCCTCTGCGCGGAGGAAAGCCTTGCTTGCTTAAACAAATTTTATTTTTTGCTTTTGTCATAATCATGCGCGTGCGATTAAATTATTTAATGTTCAATTTGAATTATTTGTCAGACTTTGCATCGCATGTAGGGTTAGGGAAACATTACATCCGCCACCTATAGATTTGTTCTGTGTCAATTGGTATCAGAGATAGGTTGCGTGCACTTTTGATACGCAGTTGTAGAGTCTATAGGTTTCATTATGTCTATGTATCACCATTATTCCTCTCTTATATTTGGGGATCCTAAGTCTACTTACACACGCTCCATAGAGCCCGTTCAGGGAGACCCTCACACTACTATAATGATTATTCTCGGTCGCAGAGCACCACTTCTAGAGATTGTGTTGATCCACCGACACGATCCCACTATGCTGGAGACGATCAATATGATAATTGTCATCGTTCATATCCTTGCACGTAAGCGGATCGTGTTGATCATTCATATCCTTGAGAGAGATCTCGAAAGTCAGTTTTGTACTATTCCCCCTTCTTTGACGGTTCATCGAGTACCGAGTCTTTTAGTTATTGACTCCTAAATATGGAGTATTATCTCGATCATTTTGAGTTATTTGGTGAGCATCGCATCAAGTTTGTGAAACTTAGACTTTTAGATTAGGTAAGAGCATATTGGTCTAGCGTTGAGAGGACCCGCGAGCAAGATTGTCTTCATCGCATCACTAGCTGGGTGAACATGGAGCGTATATTGTATCAGAGGTATCCGCCTTCTCCATATCGGAGTCGCTTGCTCAAGCAATTATTTTCCCTTCACAAAAAATCCATGTCTGTCACTGAGTACAAGGATCATTTTGATGAGTTAGTTGTGAGGTGTGATATCCGAGAGGACCCAGTCATGACTACTTCCCGCTTTCGGTCTGGATTTCGATCTGACATACATACTGAATTGACTTATCACAGCTCGAAGTCCCTTGAGCAGACATATCAGTTCGCCCTTTATCACGAGCAGTCCTTGAGATCCGCAAGAGCTGGTTGATTGGACTCACACCTTGACCTCCACAGTACGAGCCCCTCCCATACCGAGGTCACCACGATGCCTACCGTTATCCTGCCAGCCACGACAGAAGTGATACCTGATACAGATTGCTCTCACCCCAGTGAGGTGCTTAGCCCAGTGGGTGATCTATCTTTTATTTCCGACTCTCCCATAGTTACCCCGACTGAGAGTGAATCTGAGCGGCCTATTGATTCTATAGTGTTGTGTCCTTCACCGACAATTCTTCTTCCATGCACTGGGTTAGTTAGCACCCCTACCCTAGACTCATTTCTTGACACCGCTCCGACATAACCATTCTTTAGAGTAGGACTATGTCCATTCCCCTTGTCATTGTTCCGAGTCACATCACGACCGAGAGCCCAGAATCTAGGATTGAGCTCGTGGTGGCTATGCTACCCATTCACGGGGACACTACCCCTTACATTGACACTCATCTGGAGGATCATGACCCTATCAATGAGTTCTGTGACGCTACGTTTTGAAAGGCACGTCTGAGGTGCCGCGCCTTGGCCAGGCAAAGGTGGGCGATACGCCTAGGAGTGCCTCACTGATTCTCCAGGCGCAACATAGGCGCGCCTCAGGCCAAAACTGGTTTAAAATTTTAAAACTGGTTCATTTTGTCGTAACCTAAAATCTTTTTAGGGCATCAACCGATTCATTTTTCTCATAAGGCCACCCGCTGCCGTTGCTCTTCTTTCCCGAGTCGCCTCTCCCATTGTCGAGTTCTCACTGGAGTCACCCTGCCCCTCTAGTGCTCTTGCTTTCTATACT
Source organism: Platanthera guangdongensis (assembly GCA_039583875.1). Taxonomy (NCBI): domain Eukaryota; kingdom Viridiplantae; phylum Streptophyta; class Magnoliopsida; order Asparagales; family Orchidaceae; genus Platanthera; species Platanthera guangdongensis. The sequence goes on along the minus strand of CM077154.1, from coordinate 4,801,259 downwards.
CGCCGTAGACACAAAAGAAAGGATCAACTCCTCCAGCCGCTCTTCTTTTTGGAGTCACCGACACTCCTCTATCTGCTAATCTCTTCTTTTCATTATAAGAATCTTTCTCCTCTTCTTTTCTTTCTACATGATGGCAGGTAAAAATAGTGGGGCTTTAGCATGTGGACATCGTCAACCATCATTAAAGAAAAAAAAATCTAAAACATAGATTTGTTTTATTTTATATTTTATATTTTTTCTTGTTTTGAAAATGCTTCTTTAAACCTTGTATGTAGATGTATGAAGATGGATTTTTGATGTCATCATAATAGCAGATAGGAGGTAGCTAAATATTTATGATTAGATGTGAATGAACTGTGCCACGTGATTTAAGAGATGAAAACTCCATATTTTGAGCAATGTGATTTAATTTATTCTTGTTTATTCTCTGCATGCATACAAATTTTCATCCATGTTTTTGTTATTTCAAATTCTTTATCTTTTGGAATATGAGTGAAAAATCCGCCTATAAACTGTTTATCGATTGAATGTGTAATTCTATTCAAAATGATTTGAAGTTGTATTGTAGCCCTAACTATATATGAATGAAAAAAACCTAAAAGTTTATTTCTAATAGTATTAGTGAGTTAGAATGAGTAACTGACTTGCGTAAATAAAATTTAATAGAGTATAATTACATAGATTTAATCAACTTAAATCTATACAAAATGAGAACAGAGCTAGTTTTGTTTGTTTGCCCGTTAAATTGATTTAGTTATCTTAATTTATATCTTTAGTCATTCACCATCTGATTTAGGTAACTAGGAATACATTTAACTAGTGTTAATTCATCTGAGTGCAACTGGGTTTGCATCATATACAATCTCTTTTGTTGTTTGATTTTGATACCTTTTCCTTGTTTCCTCCAAGCTTCCACATATCCTTATAAATAAGCCATAAGATGAGCTTTTTTCTTGCACGTGCTTCCTCAACTAACCAAAATTCAAAAAAGGCTCTTATACCAACTTGATAGGAGAAAACTAACCAAAATTTGCTTAGAGAGCACATAGAGAACTAAATTATTAATATTGGAGAATTAAGCGCCCAATTTTCCAATTTCAGTGAATTGGGCGTCCAATTCGCACAATTTTAGCGCCTAATTCGCTTAATTCTCTTTTCCCCTATTTTTGTGCCTTATGTGCCCAATTCACTTAATTCCTTTTTTTCCCAATTTTGTGCCTTTTGTGCATCAGGCACACGCCTAGGTTCCAGAGCCTCTTTGTTCCTCGGTGCGGTTTGCGTCTTTAATAACATAGCTATGACGAGCTCCAAGTGGAGCCTCTTGATGAGCCGCCACATCCTGGTGAGGATGAAATTCAGGTGAGCCACTCGTGTATGTGTATCGATTTATTGATGCCTCATCCCTGGCCTTGCCCCAGAGGATGGATATTGTGTGGAGCATCAAGTATTTAGGGCCTTCCCTTAGTAAACGCTAGCATATACCTGACATTTTGGGATCCTATCTTATGACACATCGCACTCTCGATGAGTTTTGGGACGCACCACCTGTCGACCCACTAGACGCGTTTTTTATTTTTTGGGGCACTCACCACACTATAAAGCCACGTCTTCTAGTCGGTGTACATGATATTCACTCAGGTTTTCATCGCATTCCGGATGAATTTTCATACGTACCCCCCTGATGAGTCCCCTGATGAGTCCCCTGATGTGTCGCGTTTCCTGAGAGACATTCGGCTCTTTACGAGCTCGTATTTGAGTGTAGATGTCTCATACGGTCACCTGAACACTCGTCACACACTGAATGAGTTTTTCTACACCCTACCGAGAGAGCCTCCTGATATGCCACCTCCTTTTATAGATTTCCAGTTCATTGTCAGACAACCTTATAGAGAGCGCGTTGTATCTGTCGAGTTTCATTTGCATCATTTGCATTAGTCCGTTGAGTCGTTCCTTCATCATTTGCATGTGTCTGTTGAGTTGTTTGTTCATTGTTTGCCTGTGTTATGAGTCAGTCCGACAAAAAATCAATATTGGTAATAAATTTTATAAATCGCATGTGGATGTTCTTTGGCAAGGGAAGATATTTCATGAAGGCAAGCAGGTGATGGTTAGAATCCGCATTGTGAGACTCCGTGCTAGTCCTGCTAAAAGTTTGAGCGTTAGGCGAATGAATCCCTATATAATCATGAGTCAGATCAAAGCAAATATTTATGATCTTTATATCCCTCCAAGTATGAGTACCCACCCGACACTTAATGTTGAAGATCAGACGCCATACTACGAGCCTCGCTAGTATGTGGACCCAAGCAGTGGACACTTCCAGCCGCCCACACCCCACTCTCGTTGCCTTACCACCCTCATAGTCCACGCACGTCTGATGACCACCAAGTTCATCCATTTCTGACACCCACCCACCTGGTGACTCGTGTTCTTTGGTTCCACCCACAACACCGCCAATCACACCGGGATCCCCCACTCGTGAGCTGAGCGTCGAGAGCATTTGGAGACCAACTTCCACCTGTACATTCCTACTACAGACGCTTATGACACCTGGATACTACCAGCAGAGCTTGATCGATTCCCCCATGTACTTCGACTTCAGTATGACCGTCTCCATTCATCGGAGATGGAAGCTTTTCAGTCCGGAGGAGTTGATTGGCGATGATACTATCCCAGCGATGACACTTGGACGACTTCTGGTGGACCTCATCGAGTCTTACCAGGCACACATCAAGAGAATTCCGATCCCCTATTTATTGAGAGATGAATTCTTTTAAGCCGGGAAGAATGATGCAGAACGGAGATGTGGACCTGCAGCAGGGGATTTATTTTGGGCACGTTCGGGACTGATTGATGACTTATCATATATGGCGTGCCCGGATCGATGACCCGACTTCGCGGATGCGGCCGGATTTGCTTTGCGAATCGATTTCATATATTTCTTTGTTATTTTTGCATTTTATTTGATGTATTTGAGTTGTCCCACTTCCGACCAATCATAACTGTCGATGATGGGTTGCCCTAATAAATAGATATGTAGGGGGCTGATTTGAGGCATTGCAGAGTTTGGAGAAGAGAATTCTCGGATTCCCGCGATCCCTCTAAGGCGCCGACTCCGTGGAGCCCTAGGTGATGACTCATAAACTTGTATCTTCCTCCCCAATGTATCATTAAACCCTGAGCTTCATTTTCCCCCCTCCAATCCCTTTCCCCACCGCCCAAATCCTCCCTAAAACAGCCTAACTTTGGCTATTTTTCCCCACACAGCTGATCACCACTTTCCCCCTTCCAGCACCCCAACCACCTCCACCGCCTCCTCTTACTCCTCCTAAAGCCACCGCCACCCCATATTCCCCCCCACCACCACTATTTTCCAATCCCAGCCGACTGTTCTTCTGGATCCAGCAACTCCACTACCGCTCCCCCCTCTAATCCCCCTCCCAACAGCTGCCGCCCCTCCCAGCCCCTCCACAGCCCACGCCGCCCACCCCACCTCCCTCTGAACCACGACTAGCCACTAGATGCCTCCCTACAGCCGCCGCCGTTTTCCCTCACCCCATGGAGCCACCCTCACAGCTCTCCCTTCCAAAAAGCAATCTAGATCTGGACTGTCCAGCCACGATCCACCAATTCCCGTCACTCGCCCCTCATTCCCTAGACTGGATCCACTCTCGAATCATCAGATCTATCCTCTTTTTCCTGGATCCACCCCTATATAGTCAGATCTACTTATTTTCGGCCCGTTTCCGCCTTCCACCGCCGCGGGCATCCACCTACATCGTTTTCCCGTCTCTGGTTCCACATTGGATCTCCGTTAAAACGCATTCGGCTCCAAAATCTTTAATGCATTGGTCAGCCCACTACTTGGTGAGTCTTTGTTGTATTGGACTATTTTATTCAACATTATTACTATCAGTTGGATCGTATGCTTGTTTGGATCTCTCGTGTTGTAGTTGTTGGCTTTAGATTATTATTGTGATTTGCAGGGTCTATTCGCCGTACGCTCTCACTTTGGCCCTTCACGCGAAGGACTTTTGCCATAATCATGCACGCGTGATTAGATTATTTAATGCTCAATTTGAATTATCTGCCGAACTTTGCATCACATGTCGGGTTAGGGAAATGTTACATCCGCCACCTATAGATTCGTTCTGCGTCAGGAATGAGTTGTAGGAAAGTGGAAAACCATGAAGCACACTGAAAATGGGGAAGAGCTCGTATGACGCTTGGCGTTGGGTTGCAAGAAAGAGGATGAATAAAGGGTTTGTGCAAGACCGTCGTCGAGGGAGTGCACAACTTCATCCTGGCATCGTGATCATGGAAGGAACTACAATGAAGGCTTGGAATCCAGTCCGCGAGGGGACGTCCAGTAGTTGATACGGTTGTAGGGAAGGGTCGCAAGTGTACGACGAGAGCAGAATTGGAGTGGGTGACGTCGTCTCTGTTGGGTTTTGCTATACGTTACAATATTTGTACGCAGCGGAAATAGGGGAACAAGGAAACCCAAAATAGTTCGGATCTAGTGATGAACATTGTTCAAGAAGTAAAAACGCTGTAAATAAAATTTACCTTTGCGGGATTGAGTCGCTACTCAACCAAGATGCTGCAAGAAATTTCTCAGTCACCCGCGGCTAGAGTTCTGAGCGCAGAATAATGTCCACACCTCTACAGATGATCCACATGAGCTGGAGAACCCTTAGACTCTTGTCACACAAGATCTAGGTTGGAAGATAGTTCTCTGCGTCTTCACAGACTGCTAGGTCTGTTCCAGAAGAGGCGACGACGACACTCGCCAAAAATAGGTTCGGCGACGGCGACAAGTACAAAGCCTTGGAAACACTTTCCGACAACGTACGACGGCGGCAGTCGGTCGACGACATGATCGACGTCAATGGCCTTGGCGGAACAGTTCCGTCGGGAGGGATAAGCAGCCGACTCACGATTAGGTTAAAGACTTATATTTGCATATTCGGTTTACTGTACATATCGTATATCCAGCAGAGCACGCCGAACCGGACTTAAAAGAAATAAACCGGATAGGACAGAATTCGTCGAGTATACACGTCGACATTCGACGAATCAACATTTGACTCGACGAAGCGTCGAGTGGACTCAATGCACTCAGTGCCTGACTTGTCGAATCAACACTTGACTCGACGAATCGTTGAGTGAACTCAACACACTCAACGCCAGCGACAGACTCGTCGAATCAACACTTGACTCGACGAATCTTTGAGTGAACTCAACGCACTCAACGCCAGAGACAGACTCGTCGAATCAACACTTGACTCGACGAATCGTTGAGTGAACTCAACGCACTCAACACCTGACTTAGACTCGTCGAATCAACACTTGACTCGACGAATCGTTGAGTGAACTTAACGCACTCAACGCCTATTTCGACAAGTCAACATTTTACTCAACAAAGGCGCTGAGTGGTCTCAACGCATTCAACGCCTGACTGAGTCCAGTCCTTCACTCATCTCATGAGTAATTCCAACATAGTCCAATCTTCCAAATTCTCCAAACGCTCTTATGTGCGACCCTGATAGGCTCATACTACGTTGGTAGTAAGACTATATGCTTGATCACTTCCAGATCACCATGGTAACACCAACAGTCTCCACTTGGTCTTGAAAGTATCAAACGAAAATTTCACAAACAATGAGTGACATCTAGCAATGTATCATTGCTCCCCAAGCAATAAGAGTTAATAACTCGAAAGCCATTGTGATTAATGTATCAGTATTGTCATGTCCCATCGTCCATTACATCCGGATAGAACTAGAGGTATAGACCGTGTCACCCTCATAATTGTTCAATCCAAGTTTCCTGATCTAGAATGGAATTCCAGAAATTGGTGAACCCAATATCACATGTTGACTCAACCAAGCATGACCATGCATTTCTCAGTCCCATTCCATCAAAGGGCCTATGGATGCAAATTCTGTCATATAGGAGGAGAAATCTCATCTCTGCTCACACGCAAACACCCAAATGATTCGTAACGTACCCAATAACCACCTTTATCATCTAACTTTCTCAAGACTGGACTTTTGATAACATCAAAACACGCTTTTACTCACTCGATGAATGCTGTGACTTCAGGTCAAAAGACCACAAACACCATTGCCACTTGAGTCATACTTGTGACACATTCATATAACAATCCACAAAGTATTCTCATGGTGGGTCTGTCCAGTACAACTTGTTCACTAACAAGTACCCATGTGATGACTTGATATCACAAAATCATTGTTAAAGCCAGAAAAAATCCCAACCTCAGAATTCGGACCAAAGCCGCCTAAGGTTACCGGCTCAGAAGCTAGATCAGACGGCTGGGGTGACTAAGATAAAGAATCAGGTCAAACAGGACCCCATATGTTGCGGCAGGAAGGTCCCACCACGTACCCGGATGCTCGAAAGGAGCAGCCCCTTCTCAACCAAAGATGGCCGAACTGGGTACGAGGGAAGCTAGCTGACAAAGTCGTAAGGTCGCGACTTGCTCTCCAAGGAAAAGGAATCCAAAGACACAGCTAGTATATCAAAAATGAAGCCCGCCAGTATCCTGTCGAGGATTTCAAGTGCCTCACCTCGTACCCCTGGAGTCCTATTTATAGGCAAAACTAAGGAGGGGGGGGGGTCATATTTATACCCCACCCCCTGGCGACTAGGCGACTTCCAGAGGAACTCGCACGGGTTGGGCGAGTATCTCGCCTAGTCGCCTACCCGGCGAGTATGCGAGGGGAGCTCGCCTATACTCGTTCAGGCCTTCCGCGATCTTGTATGCTACTTTTGACTCCTGTCTTGACTCGTTGACCTTGACTTATGCTGACCCGGCTGTGGTAGGACCCACTCTCGACGAATACAGGTTGTACTCAATCCCCGCTCTTTCTGAGCGACATAGGAGCTCGGAAAGAAACATCCAACGCTTATTCGGCGAGCTGCTGTGTCGAGTATCTGAGTTACTTGCCTCTTGCACCTGTCTGCCGATCTCTATAAATAGGGGGGGGGGGGGTGGTCTGGTTCTTTAGTCGGATCTTCAGAACTCGCGCATAATGTCGGACGCTGCGAAATTTCTTCATGACAGCCTCGCCGTGCTGACCGGTGCTCTTGGCGTCGCTAAGCCGAAAAGGCCGCGCGAGGAGGACGCCGTTGCCGACTTACCCCCCCTCAAGAAGAGGAAAGTTAAAAAGTCCAAGAAGAAACCCGCCTCCGGTGACGATAACTCGCCGCCACCTCTTTCTCAAACCGCGGCTTCCACCAGCAACCCTGTGCGCTCTGCTAGCACGCAGCAGCTGCTCAGCGACCTGGGGCTTGACAACATTCCCAATGTCGCCGCCTCTGATGCGAGCTTCCTCGACTCGCTCGGCATCCCTGAACTCGCCACGACCCTGGCCCCGGAACTCGCCTCCACTCCGGTGCCACAGCAGGTTGAAGTCGTCGACCTGCCAGGTTGCCATATTGCCGAGATACCCCTTTCTTCATTGATGGTCGTTGCCGCTTCTCGCTAACTTTATTTTGATACTCGCAGATTTTCCATCGGGGGGTGCTGACGCGGTTCTGAATGTCGCCCCGTTGAGCTCCGCGCCGCTGGTCGCCCTTCCTGCCGGGAGACCAGTAAAGACCGCGCACACGGTGCAGATTCTTGTCGGCGACAAGAGGGCACCTGAGGCCTCGATTCCTGCGGCGAGCAAGGAACTATCGCTGAAGAATCCTCCGCCAAGGAAGATGACCCCGGCGAGTAAGGATTCATTGCCGAAGGATCCCTTGTCAAAGAAGGTTTCGCCGGTGAGCAAGGGTCTTCCAGCGAGTTCTGCGCTACCCGCAAAGAGCTCTGCGCCGCCCGCGGCGAGTTCTGCACTGCCTCCGGCGAGATCTTCTCTGCCCGAGGCGAGTTCTTCGCTGCCCCCGCCGAGTTCTTCGCTGCCCCCGCCGCCGCCTCTTACAAATGTCGCCACCATCCAGTCAGTAACTGTGTCCTTGCCGCTGCCGCCGCCTCTTGTCGCGCCTTCCCAAGTTGCTACGACGCGACTTCATCCTCCTCCTCCGCTGAAGAACCCACAACAAACGGCGAGTTCGTCGCTGCCCCTGCCCCCTTCATCACAGCCCACAAGCAATAAGCCGGTCAAGTCGCGACCGAGCTACTTCCCGCCAAGAGTTGCGGATTCCGGACAAGGGGAACGCGGGCAAGGCAAGGCGGCCGAGCACGCTGGTGGGCCATCTTCGAGCCGACGAGATGAGCCAACTCGTGGATCCTCTCCTCGCCGATCTTGATCTCCTCGCCGCGGTATGTGTCGCTATTGATGTCGCATATGGCGGCTAAGTACCCTGTCTAATCTGGCGACTTTCTTTTGCTGACAGATCGACCAACGACTCCAGGGGCGGCGTTCATCGACGCCATTGGGTTGGCGGACATCGAATACCGCCATGCTGCTGCTCGCTCTTACATGGAGCTGGAGAGCAAGTTCGACCAGTTGGCAATCTGCGAACCTCATCGGCGAATATCATTGCTGGAAGTGCGGATGTCGAAGATGGAAGAGCTCCGGAGTACTCTGGAGAGCTTTGAAGCCCGCTTCCACATGGTAAAGGAGAATGATCGCCAACTGGCGATTAACAACCATCGCCTCCAACTTGTTCTCGACGAGCTGGCCGGTATTCGCGCGAGCATGAGCTCTGTTGGCCGGCTGACGAGGATGGAGCAGTTGCGGCTTGGCGATGACGCGATGGCGCTGACGACGGAGCACTTTCGGCGGACGCGCGAGATGGGCTGGGCTGGGCGACATCCTCACCCTCCAGAGAGACCTCCAAGGACTTAGGATATTGTTCTTTCTTTTATTTGAAGCTCGCCGAGTGCGACTTAATGAACATTTATAGATTGTAATAAGCGAGCTTGGATCTCACGCTGTTATTAACTTTTTCCTTTTTCCAATGTTTGTGCGATATCTTGTCTGGATTGTGCCGGGTTTGTTCTGTAGGTTGCGATCATGCTTTATCTGCACTGTGCGGCCTACGCGATGGAATCAGCTTACTCGCTTAGGGCGCGACTTGGGCCGATACTCGCCGTAATGAAGATATACCCCCCCTGACGCCTATAAATAGAGGGGGTAGGTAGGACATAAGTACCCTGTTGCGCTTTGAACCCCTAGCTCGCGAGTATCTTTTCCTGCTAGCGCGCTGCGACTTTGCTTTGTTCCTCGCTCTTCTTTCTTCTTCCTCGTTAAAACTCGCAAGATGGTTGGAGACAATGCCAGGGCTCGCCGTCAAGCCCATGCCGCCAACTTCGCGGATGCGGCTTTCAAGAAATCGATCACCACCGAGCGCGACCTAGAGAGTTTCAGGGAAAGGCTCTTGCCTGAAGGTTACTCGGCCAGGCTCCCGAGTCGTAACGAGCGACTAAACACATATATAGAGGGCGCGCTGGTCCTTCCCCTTCGCCATTTCGACGCGGGCCTGTGCCTTCCGTTGTGGCCGGAGTATTGCGAGATATTGCGGTACTTCGGCATCGTCCCAGCGCAGATCAACCCCAACGGCATCGCGATCATTATGAGGTTCCTCTGCTACTTGCGTGAGGAGAGGGTCGCCTTCGACCTATCTGTCTTCCGCAAGATATTCGCCTTCGCCGCGACTGCCGAGAACGTGGTCTACTTCAGTAGCCACGTCTGCACTCTGGTGGGGACGGCGAACAAAGTCCACCGATGGAGCGAGCTGCTAGTCGTCGTCGAAGGCGACTTCGATGACGTTCTGGGAAGACCACACCAACCTACCGACGTCGCCTTCCTCCCGCCGATATTGGAGGGCGTCTGCGAGCAGCTTGTCGAATCATTCCGAGGTCGCTGGTTCGATGTCATCTTTTGGCGACTAAACGTGAACAATTTGTTGGAGATTCATTCTAAGGAGGGTAAGCTTGGGCAAGAATCACTTTGTTTACATACTCGCCGCGACATGAGAAGCTCGATACTAATTTACTCGCCATTTTGCAGTGCCGTGCGAGCTTCCGGAGAAGCCGCTCCCTCCGGCGAAGGAAGTCGCAACTTCGCTACATGAGACCAACTCGCCGGCTGATGTCGGCGAGAAGAAAAGGCTCGCCAAGGGCAAAGGAAAAGCTAGGTCACCGGGCCCTGCGACCAAAAAGCCGAAGGTGTTGTCGCCGCAGCGTCCCGACCAAGAATCGCCGCCACTGGATGCTCGGCTTCCCCGCTTCCATCCCAACTTCAACTTGGGGCGAGAGGTGGTGGACGCCTATGGTCGCCCGCTGGTGACCTGGTCGGCGGACGAGCACCTGGTGACGCTGAGCACCAACCTCCCCTCCTGGTCGGCGGATTGGGAGGACAAGGGGGAGGCCATCGCCGTCCTCCCCGCTTTGTATGGGCGAGGCGACGCCGAATCGATGCTGGACCTCAGCGAGGAGGAACTCGCCCTGCAGGCATCTTGCTCGCTCGCGCGAGCCGTCGAACTGAATCATTTCGCGGCGAGGAAGATGCTGGAGAGGACCAAGGCCTTGAGGATCGTCAGCAAGAAGGCGATTGATCTCGGCATGGAATCCGCCCGCTGGCGAGATTATGAGGTAAGTCGCCTCCTGCGCGCGATGTTGATGTTGCCAGACTTGGATTCTTTTTGCTGACTCTCTGTTCTTTGTCGCAGGCTGCCAAGATAGAAACCGCCAAGAAGCTTTCTGAGTATGAGGCGAAACTCGCCAAGTCTCAGGCTGATCTAGAGGCAGCCCAAGTCCGCGCAGCCGAGATGGAATCTCGCCTGGCCATTTTAGAAGCCGGCGCGAGTTCTTCTGCTCCTCAGCCGCGGCCGGAGAACGATCCTCACTATGCCATCAAGCGATCTCGCGTCTTGTGGGAGGAGAGGTCGTCGGTTCGCCGCGAGATAGCCCGCGCGGCCGGCAACGTCGTGCTCGCGAGGTTGAGGATTAACGGGAAACTTGACGAGGGGGAGAAGCAGTTCACCGTGGACGAGCTGATCCCCGAGCTGCTCGTCGAGGCAACAACCTCGCCAGATCGCATACCTTCGTCGTCGGCGGGTTCCAGCAGCAGCGACAGCGGTAGTAGCAGCAGCGACAGCGGCAGCGGCGAGGAGGAGAGCGAGGAGAGTGACAAGGAAGAGGATGCTGACATCGGAGATGAGGAATATCGGCCTGATACTGGCGACGATGAGTCCTAGTTGCTCGCCGATATTTGTCATACTCGCGAATACCAGTTAGCGATATTTTGTAATAGATACTTTTGTAACTTGTACATTTTTTGAAAAATATAAATACAAGTCTGAATTATCATGCTGTGATTTTCTGCTTTCATTCTTGCTTGTTGACGATACTCGCTAGGCTCATAGGATCGCTTTTACCCGTGCGTTGACATCATTCATAGTCGCATAATTTATACTCGCACGACCATAGTCGCTCTTCATAGCTCGCATCCCAATGATCGCCTGTGACCTGCATATATATTCGCCGTAGCGTACTCGCATACTCGCCCATACCTGTTCGCATACTCACCCATATCTGCTCGCATACTCGCCAGAGTCTGCCCGCTCCTGCACGATTTATTTCGTTACCAAAAATGACATCCTGTGAGGAGCTGAGCCTGATTTGTGGTTGGGAGTAGTCGACACCCAGCAGGAGCCGAGCTCAACTGGGGGTGCTAGTTAGTCGACTCGGGGAGGCAAACAGTCGGTCTGCAGGAGAGGAGCTCGTACAGAGGTCTTGGACTACGACATCACTCCAGCGAGGATCTTGGTCTCACTCGAGGAGGTCGTTGGCCAATATGCAGGAGAGGAGCTCGTGCAGGGACTTGGACTTACGAGGACCTACCACTCGAGGACTTAAACATTGTTGGAGTCGACAACTCTTAGGAGCCTTGCTCAACTAGAGTGGTGTAAGTCGACTCGGGGAGGCAAGTAGTCGGTCTGCAGGAGAGGAGCTCGTATAGAGGTCTCGGACTACGACATCGCTCCAGCGAGGATCTTGGTCTCACTCGAGGAGGTCGTTGACCAATATGCAGGAGAGGAGCTCGTGCAGGGACTTGAACTTACGAGGACCTACCACTCGAGGACTTGAACGTTGTTGGAGTCGACAGCTCTCAGGAGCCTTGCTCAACTAGAGTGGTGTAAGTCGACTTGGGGAGACAAGTAGTCGGTCTGCAGGAGAGGAGCTCGTACAGAGGTCTCGGACTACGACATCGCTCCAGCGAGGATCTTGGTCTCACGCGAGGAGGTCATTGGCCAATATGCAGGAGAGGAGCTCGTGCATGGACTTGGACTTACGAGGACCTACCACTCGAGGACTTGAACGTTGTTGGGGTCGACAGCTCTCAGGAGCCTTGCTCAACTAAAGTGGTGTAAGTCGACTCGGGGAGACAAGTAGTCGGTCTACAGGAGAGGAGCTCGTACAGAGGTCTCGGATTACGACATCACTCCAGCGAGGATCTTGGTCTCACTCGAGGAGGTCGTTGGCCAATATGCAGGGGAGGAGCTCGTGCAGGGACTTGGACTTACGAGGACCTGCCACTCGAGGACTTGAACATTGTTGGAGTCGACAACTCTCAGGAGCCTTGCTCAACTAGAGTGGTGTAATTCGACTCGGGGAGGTAAGTAGTCGGTCTGCAGGAGAGGAGCTCGTACAAAGGTCTCGGACTACGACATCACTCCAGCGAGGATCTTGGTCTCACTCAAGGAGGTCGTTGGCCAATGTGCAGGAGAGGAGCTCGTGCAGGGACTTGGACTTACGAGAACCTGCCACCCGAGGACTTGATATGTTTTTCCTGCTGCTTCAAGAGTTTGAAAACGGATTAAGCGCATCAATATCTTTGAGGACGAAGAAATCAAAATGCGAACGATGATCTCGCCGACGTCGAGTTGGGAGGTTGGCGTCTAACCCTGTTCCTGATAGTTCCTCCAGTCGGAGGAGAGATGCAATCGGGGGTAGTTAGGCCGACATGCAGAGGGGGGGGGGGGGGGGGGGCTGATTTCGGCCGTCAATGCAGGGGTCCGGTCTTACAAGGGCGCTTATATCCCGAGACATCGTCCGAACTGGGCTATCTATGAGAAGCAGGTTGAAGACACGTTTCCCAATCCAACCGCTGCGATCACTCTCAGCTCTGCCAACTGGCTTCGAGCGCAAATGCAAGAGCGAGGGGTTATGTTCTTCCGAGGGTCCTCCAGGACGCACTCGCGACTGTCATATCCCCTTCGGCCTACCCTGGCTCTCTGACTAGTTATCCTGCCTTTGAAAAATAAGCTGAAGGGCCGTTGCCCGAAAGGAGAGCTTGACAAGGTTGATCCTTCCTCAAATCCAAGAGGTTGGAGTCCAAACCTGTTCCCGATAGTTCCTCCAGTCGGAGGAGAGATGTAATCGGGGGTAGCTAGGCCGACATGCAAGGGGGGAGCTGATCTCGACCGTCAATGCAGGGGTCCAGTCTTACAAGGACGCTTATATCCCGAGGCATCGTCCCATGTCCGCACTGGGCTATCCAGGGGGAACAAGTTGACGGCCGACTTCTCGGATCGATCCTGGAGTAACACCTTGAGTTTCCAGAAGACTTGAGATGAAAAAAGAATGAACAGAAGCAAAACAGTTGTCATTGTATATATGTGAAAGCATGTACAAATAAGATACATCATTGGCCGCTAAAAATAGAACCTTTTCAGGTCATCCCCGCTCCAAGTACCTCCCAGCTGCTCTCCAACCTGATCCTGAAGATAATAGCCTTCGGTGGCCAAGACTTCCTGGACAATGAAGGGACCTTCCCAATTCGGATGTAGCTTGGCAACTGTTGCTCCTCTTCCTGCGGCGTCCACCTTCTTCATAACCAGATCCCCCGCGAGGAAATGCTTTAGGCGGACGTTTTTGTCGAAGTGCTTCGCCATGCGCCGCTTGATCTCCTCTTGGCGGATGGAGGCCAAGTCACGAAGCTCTTCTACGAAATCCAGTGAGAGTCTTTGGGCGTCTTCATTCTCCAAGCGCCATTCTTCGCCGCCATCTCCAGCTGCTATGACTCTCGGGCTCCGAACCTCGAACTCCACTGGGATGAGTGCCTCAAACCCGTGGGACAACTTGAAGGGAGTTTCCCCCATGGCCGAGTTTGGAGTTGTTCTCAGGGCCCAGAGGACCGAGGGGGGCTGCTCCGCCCAATTGCCTTTCAAGTTGATGACTTTCTTCTTCAGGAGGTTGATGATCAACTTGTTGACGGCCCCACCTGTCCGTTGCTGCGAGGATGATGTACAGAGGCGAATCTAAGATCTGTCCCTAGCTGCTTGCAGAAGTCCTCTAACTCCAAGCTGGCGAACTGCGGCCCATTGTCGGTGACGATGGCGAGAGGAATCCCGAACCTGCATGCAATTTCTCCCCAAATGAAGTTCTTCACAATTTGCGACGTGGTCTTGGCTAAATCTTTTGCCTCGATCCATTTGGAGAAGTAGTCGATCGTGACAAGCACGATCTTCCTCTGCCCGCTGGCCTGAGGTAAGAGGCCGATCAAGTCCATACCCCAGATGGAGAAGGGCCATGGAGCAGTGATCGAGCGAAGGTGTTACGCTGGCTGCAGTTGAATAGGCGCGAAGAGCTGACATTGTGGACACTTCTTGGAGAAGGCCTCTGCATCTTTCCGAATGGTGGGCCAGAAGTGTCCATGCCTTAGAATCCTTTGTTCAAGAGTGCGAGTCCCTGAGTGACTGTCGCACTCTCCTGAGTGAATGTCCTCCAGGATGCGAGTACTTCAATCTCTGACAAGCACCGAGCCAGAGGACCTGAGATGGTCTTGCTGTAAAGCTCTCCTTCTTGAAGCAAATAGTAGGCGGCTTTGTAGCGAAACTTTCTCTGGTCTCCCTCGCTGGCAGGAACCTGACCCGTTGTCAGGAAAGAAACAAACGGATCCCTTCAAGTCGCCCTCTGCTCGATCTCCATCATCTCCCTTTCCTCGATGGACGGTCGGAAAAGTTGTCACGGTTCCCCAGGCCCGGGGACCATACTTGGCAAGGTAGTCAGCTTCCGAATTCTCCTCTCGGGGTACGTGCTCGACGAAGAAAGATTGAAATCCCCCAATCAGACCTTTCACTTTGATCAAGTACCGCTGCAAAATCGGATCGTTCACCTCGAACTCGCCTCTGATCTGGGACGCGACTACCATCGAGTCGGTGAAGGCCCTGATATCTCGAATTCCCAACTCCTTGGCGAGACGCAAGCCGGCCACCATGGCTTCGTACTCCGCCTGATTGTTGGTAACTGGGAAGAGGATCTCGACTGCTTGCTCGATCCTGGTTCCCTGTGTGCTTACGAGCACGACTCCGGCTCCCACGAAATATCTGCCCGAAGCCCCATCCACAAACATCTTCCAGGACACAGTGCTAGAAGAGCCTTCCTCCCCTTCTACCTCGGCCGAGAAGTCGGCAAGGAAATCCGCCACCGCCTGCGCCTTGATTGCTACCCTTGGAGAGTAAGAAATGTCGAACTTGCTAAGCTCCACCCCCAACTTTGCCAGCCTGCCAGAGTGCTCCACTCCATCTAGGATACTCCGTAGAAGATGATCGGAGACGACCCTGATGGAGTGAGCTTGGAAATACGGACGGAGCCTACGAGCCGAAACCACCAAAGCGAACACCAGCTTCTCCAAAATAGGGTTCCTCGTCTCCGCCTGCCGCAACACTCTACTAACATAGTAGATAGGAAGCTACTTCTTGCCTCCCTCCCGAACCAACACCGAGCTAACTGCTTCCGCTCCGACTCCCAGGTAGAGGAAGAGATCTTCATTTCCCCGCGGGCCTTGGAGGAGAGGAGCTTGGGTTAGCTGTTGCTTGAGCTTTCCGAAAGCCTCCTCACACTCCGCCGTCCACTCGAACTTCTGATTTCCCCGAAGGGTCTTGAAGAACGGAGAACACTTCTCCCCTGCTTTAGATAAGAAATGGCTGAGGTCTGCCAGCCTTCCAGTCAGCCTTTGAACTTCCTTGGGATCCCTTGGTGACGCCATCTCCAGAATGACCTTCACCTTGTCTGGATTAGGTTCCACCCCCCTGGGAGTGAGGAGGTGACCTAGAAATTTCCCCCTTTCTGCACCGAAGACGCACTTGGCCGGGTTGAGCCGCATCTTGTACTTCCTCAGAGTAGCAAAGGTCTCCACCAGATCCGTTATATGCTCCGCGACACTTTTACTCTTCACGAGGAGGTCATCCACATAAACCTCCAAGTTCCGCCCCTTCTGTCCCTTGAAGATTTGATCCATCATTCTCTGGTAAGTCGCGCTTGCATTCTTGAGCCCGAAGGACATCATCTTGTAGCTATAACAACCGTCACTGGTTATGAAAGAGACGTCCCGACAGTCGGGGGGATGCATCCGGATCTGGTGATACCCTGAAAAAGCATCAAAAAAACTCATCACAGGAAACCAGACGGCGGAATCAACCAGCGCGTCGATTTGAGGCAAGGGGTAACACTCCTTCGGGCAAGCTTTATTCAACATTGAAAAATCGATACATAGACGCCAGCCCTCTCCGGGCTTGTTCACCATTACAACATTGGAGACCCAGCCTGGATACTGGATCTCCGAGACAAAACCTGTCTCCAGCAGCTTCTGTACCTCCTCCCTAATCGGCTCGGCCAGCATGGCGGTGCTCTTCCTCTGCTTCTGTCGAACTGGAGCCACCGCGGGGTCCAGATTGAGACGATGACAAACAACATCGACGTCCACCCCTGGCATCTCGGCGACGCTCCATGCAAAGACATCAACGTTGTCCTGCAGGCAAGCAACCATCTCTATCTTCCCTCCAAGCGGCAGAGATCCTCCAACTTTCAGCAACCCTGACTCTCCTCCTCGAGAGATCACCTCTATCTCCTCTATCTCCTCAGCAGCACACAACCCTTTCTCCTTCTCCAGCAACTCTTCCAGCTTCTCCGCGTCACCCATCCAGCTGATGGTGCTGACGACATTCAAGTAGCATTCCCTGAAAGCCTTGGGATCTCCCCTAATCCTGATCTGAACATCTCCGCGACAGTACTTCAGGCACTGGTGGTAAGACGACGGAACGGCCCTGAAGTAGTTGATGAGGGGTCGCCTGAAGATGGCGTTGTAACCGCTCGGCGCGTCGACGATGATGAAGCGACATCGGATCGACGTCCCACAGAGCGTAACCAGCAGCTCCACTGCTCCCTCCACCTCTTTCTTCTCTCCTGTGAAGCCAAAGAGCGGTCCATCTGCAGCTTGGACCCGTGACGCTTCCACCTGAAGCCCGACGAAGGTTCTTTTGAAGATGACATTCACCAAGCTACCGTTGTCCGCGAGGATTCGGTCGACGGTGAAGTCCTCGATGGCGGCTTGAATGACCAAAGCGTCATGAAAGGGGTTCTCATTCCCCAGCATATCTTCCTCCGAGAAGGTGATCTCCTCCAATGGCGGCGGGGTCTGCGACGTCGAGGCGACGTTCTTCCGATAGATCTGATGGAGACTCCCCTTGCGGGAAGCTCCAAGCCCGGCTCCTCCATTGATCACGCCTACATGCCCACCTCCTGGGTCGTGTATCACTTCCCCGCGACCTCCCAGGTCGACTCGATCCTCAGTCCTCCTCGCTGTAGCTTGGAATGTCACCTGCCCCACCGGGGCCTCCTGCCTCTGCTGCTCTCTTTCTGCCGCTCCTGCTTCCAGCCTCCTCCTTGCTTCCCAAAACTCGGGGCAAGCCACGATACCATGCCCCTCTACCCGATGAATATCGCAGTAAATGGGGAATCTCCGCCTCCTGGCGCATCGCTCGCTGCTCCCTCCGGCGCCGCTTATTGTCCTGGCGAGCGATGGTCATTGTCTCCCTTCTTCCTTCTCGGCCTCCCTCCTGCCGGTTTCCATTCCTCATCTCTTCTTGGTAGTGCTGCCTTACTGGTTTCCATTGGGGGCGATTCTCCGGATACTGGAATCGTATTTCCCCCCTTCCTTCTTCCCGAACTTCCGCTGACCTTCTCTCTTCTTGCCTTCGAGGCCTCTCTTGCCTCCTCTCTTCAACCCTCCTGGGTTCTTCCTTCTTCCTTCTTTCCTCTCTCCGTAGTTCTTCCTTCTTCCTCTCCTTCCGCCTCTCCAGCGTCCTCCTTGACTTCGACCCCGAAGGTCCTGCTCTCCCCCTCTTCGTCGCAATCTCTCCATCCAGCCTTGCTAAGAAGTCCTTGTTCTTCTCCTCTCCCAAAACAAAAGTGTTTGCCTTCTCTATCATGTCTTCGAAAGATCTCGGGGGATTGGACCCCATCTCCAGACTGAACAGTCCTCGCTTCAACCCGAACTTCAGGGCCACCATCAAGGTAAAGCTGTCCACTTCTTCCACCTCCAAAATCTCATCCTGAAAACGGTCGATGTAATGACCCAAACTCTCATGCTGCCCTTGGACGATTTTGAAGAGGGCCGTCGCTTCCTTCTTCCTCTTCTTCGATGTCGCGAACCTCGCCATAAGGCCCCGACACAGATTTGAGAAATAGTACACGGACCCTGCCGGTAGTTGATGAAACCAATCCCTAGCGTTTCCCTTAAGGGTGATGGAGAAGAATCTGCACTTGAAGGCGTCGGACATGTTGCGGATGGAGACGACGTCTTCAAACCACTAGAGGTGTCTGACAGGGTCGTCTCTGCCGGAGTAGTAAGTGAGAATGGGTTCCTTGAACCCTTCTGGAACTGGAGCTGCGAGGATCTCGTCACAGAAGGGGCTCCTCCCTCCCTAGCGGTGACGAGTTTCATCCTCGCTGGAGACGTCGTACTCGCCATAGTGCCGAGTATCGTTGCATCTCGCCGGCGACATTGGATCTCGAAATCGGAACCCCTGACTACTCGTCGGGTAATGTCGCGACTGCATCGGTCGCTTTTCCCTTGCCCAAGCGGGCTCCTTTCCAGCTCGCCTCGGCGGCGCTTCCTCTTCTAGCGGCGTCAGGTGACGGGGAGAAGTCGCCGTGACCTCAGGGCGCTGAGCGAACCCGACGAGAATGGTTTGCTCAATCTTCTTCGCAAACTCTTCAAACGCAGCCACTGTTACAAACTCGCCACCTCGCGCGGCGTCTTCTCCTCCCGCCGTGTTGCCGACCAACTCTCCTTGCTCGCCACCAATGGCCATCTCACTCAACTTCCAAACTTTTCTCCTTAGCTGCGACCCACGCTTACCGCACCAAGTGTTGAAGCCAGGAAAAATCCCAACCTCAGAATTCGAACCAAAGCCGCCTAAGGTTACCGACTCAGAAGTTAGATCAGACGGCTGGGGTGACTAAGATGAAGAATCAGGTCAAACAGGACCCCAGATGTTGCGGCAGGAAGGTCCCACCACGTACCCGGATGCTCGAAAGGAGCAGCCCCTTCTCAACCAAAGATGGCCGAACTGGTACGAGGGAAGCTAGCTGGCAAAGTCGCAAGGTCGCGACTTGCTCTCCAAGGAAAAGGAATCCAAAGACACAGCTAGTATCTCAAAAATGAAGCGCGCGAGTATTCTGCAGAGGATTTCAAGTGGCTCACCTCGTACCCCTGGGGTCCTATTTATAGGCAAAACCAAGGAGGGGGTGGGGTCATATTTATACCCTACCCCCTGACGACTAGGCGACTTTCAGAGGAACTCGCACGGGCTGGGCGAGTATCTCGCCTAGTCGCCTACCTGACGAGTATGCGAGGGGAGCTCGCCTATACTCGTCCAGACCTTTCGCGATCTTGTATGCTGCCTTTGACTCCTGTCTTGACTCGTTGACCTTGACTTCTGCTAACCCGGCTGTGGTAGGACCCACTCTCGACGAATACGAGTTGTACAATCATGATCTGTGAGGACCGGTCATCAGTCAACGCACATGCTAGTCTTAATGTATCATCATCGTCCTTAGCTTCTAAGATGACACTCGACCAGAGACTATTTAAGAATGAAGTTTCAAAGAACATAAACTCACATTCAAGTCACCACTTGACTCCCATGAAAGCAAACATTTTAAGAACATTTATTACGTTAAATTAATATATTATAATAAAAATAAATTTACATAACAAAAGAACTTGCTAAAATATAAAATGAAATGCATAGTACACTATTCATCAAATTAATTATTACAACAACCGACAAATATACAATTCACAAGACTCCCACTTGGGCTGATCATTAAGGTATCGTATACCCATAGATCTAACATGACCATCATGCTTTCTCTACGCTAGAGGCTTTGTCAGTGGATCCGCAATATTTTCTTCAGTCGACACCCTGCAAATGCTCACATCTCTTCGATCGACAATCTCTCGAATAAGATGAAACCGTCGAAGTATGTGCTTGGGGCGCTGATGAGATCTAGGTTTCGAAGCAAGTGCAATTGCACCGTTGTTGTCACAGTAGAGAACTACAGGATCAACAATGCTAGAAACTACGTTTAACTCACCGATAAATTTCCTAATCCATACAGCCTCCTTCGCCGCATTTGCTGCAGTGATATACTCGAACTCAGTTGTAGAATCGGTAACTGTCTCCTGCTTGGAACTCTTCCAGCTAACAGCTCCTCCATTTAGGCAAAATATGAACCCCAACTGAGACTTTGAGTCGTCCCTATTAGTTTGGAAGCTAGCATCCGTGTAACCCTTTACAACGAGCTCTTCCTCTCCACCAAACACCAAGAACGTATCCTTAGTCCTTCTCAAGTACTTTAGGATATTCTTGACGACAATCCAGGGACTCTCACCGGGATTGGACTGATACCTGCTAGTCATGCTTAAGGCATAAGAGACATCGGGTCGTGTACATATCATTGCATACATGATTGACACAATTGCCGAATCATATGGAATAAACTTCATGCGGTCCTTATCTTCGCAAGATTTAGAACACTGGTCCTTAGAGAGACTCACACCATGAGACATAGGTAAGAATCCTTTCTTGGACTCAAACATGTTGAACCGTTTCAACACCTTATCAATGTATGTAGTTTGGGTCAAATCCAGCAACTTCTTCGATCAATCTCTATAGATCTTAATACCAAGTATATAAGTCGCTTCGCCCAAGTCCTTCATAGAAAAGCAGTTCCCTTGGTTGTTCTTAACAACTTGAAGGGATGATTTATCATTCCCGATCAGCAGTATGTCATCTGCATACAATATCAGGAAGACAATAATGCTCCCACTAATACTCTTGTAAACACACGGTTCATCCTCGTTCTTGATAAAACTAAATTCTTTGATATTTTCATCAAAACGAAGATTCTAACTTCGAGAAGCCTGTTTTAATCCATAGATGGATCTCTGCAGCTTGCATATTTTAGTGATTTCACCTGAAGATACAAAACCCTCGGGATGTATCATATACACTTTCTCAAGGAGGTTTCCATTTAGAAAAGCCGTTTTGACATCCATCTACCAGATCTCGTAGTCATAATATACATCAATAACAAACAGAATTCTGATGGACTTAACCATGACAACATGGTAAAAAGTCTCATCATAGTCAACATCATGAATTTGTCTGAAACCCTTAGCCACCAGTTGCCCTTTGAATGTCTGTACATTCTCATCCATGACAGTCTTCTTCTTGAAGACCCACTTGCACCCTATGGGTCGTACCCCTTCAGGTGGTTCCACCAAGGTCCAAACTTGGTTTTCATACATGGAGTGCATTTCATATTTCATGGCCTCAAGCCACTTTTCGGAGTCTGGTCCACTCATAGGCTCTTGGTGTGTTGCAGGCTCATCATTATGATCCATAAACAATACATTACCTATTTGAGACACGAGAAATCTATATCTCTCAGGCCCAAATCTTGGTCTACCAGATCTACGTAGAACTTGTGTTTTTTGAGCAGGCTCTTCAACTACAACAACTTGTAGTACTTGCTCAAGTTTCAATTCCGGTTCATTCACGATTTGTGGTTCTTGAACTTCTTCAAGTTCTACCATGATAGTTTTTCTACTTAAGAACTCTTTCTCAAGAAAGACAACAGTTCTTGCGACAAACACTTTGCCCTCGGACGGTAGGTAGAAATAGTACAATTTACTTTTCTTAGGATACCCCACAAGATAACACTTATCTGGCTTGAGTTCTTGTTTGTTAGACATTTGATGTCTCACGTACGCCTCACAGCCTCATATCTTAATGAATGATATACTAGGACGTTTCCCAGTCTATATCTCATATGATGTCTTTATAACCGCTTTCGTTGGAGCACAATTTAGTGTAAAAACAACAGTTTCTAGAGCAAAACCCCAAAAGGAAACAGGCACTGCATGACTCATCATCGACCGTGCTATGTCTAACAGAGTACGATTCCTTCTCTCAGATATACCATTATGCTGCGGTGTTATAGGTGGGGTGAGCTGTGATACAATATCACACTCTTTCAGATGATCATGAAATTCATGACTCAGGTATTCGCCACCTCGATCAGTGAAAGAACCCGCCAACCCAACAGTTCATCTCAAAACTCAGGTGTTGAGATGAAGGGTGGCGGGGTACATGAACACAAATGAGAGAAGACTGCAGGCGGTGTGGGATTAACCCCAACCACAGAACCGCGGGGATATTCCGCCACAAGCGGCCCACCGGGGTCAACACCCAGACCTGGAACGCGATAGGGAAGCCAAATATGCGGTCCCACACACACGAGTCCTGCTGGATAATATAATCTCAACACACCCCCGCAGCAGGACAACCCGCTCTGATACCATGAAAGAACCCGCCAACCCAACAGTTCATCTCAAAACCCAGGTGTTGAGATGAAGGGTGGCGGGGTACATGAACACAAAGGGGAGAAGACTGCAGGCGGTGTGGGATTAACGCCAACCACAGAACCGCGGGGATATTCCGCCACAAGGGGCCCACCGGGGTCAACACCCAGACCTGGAACGCGATGGGGAAGCCAAACATGCGGTCCCACACACACGAGTCCTGCTGGATAATATAATCTCAACCATGAAAGAACCCGCCAACCCAACAATTCATCTCAAAACCCAGGTGTTGAGATGAAGGGTGGCGGGGTACATGAACACAAAGGGGAGAAGACTGCAGGCGGTGTGGGATTAACCCCAACCACAGAACCGCGGGGATATTTCGCCACAAGGGGCCCACCGGGGTCAATACCCAGACCTGGAACGCGATGGGGAAGCCAAAAATGCGGTCCCACACACACGAGTCCTGCTGGATAATATAATCTCAACACACCCCCGCAGCAGGACAACCCCCTCTGATACCATGAAAGAACCCGCCAACCCAACAATTCATCTCAAAACCCAGGTGCTGAGATGAAGGGTGGCGGAGTACATGAACACAAAGGGGAGAAGACTGCAGGCGGTGTGGGATTAACCCCAACCACAGAACCGCAGGGATATTCCGCCACAAGGGGCCCACCGGGGTCAACACCCAGACCTGGAACGCGATGGGGAAGCCAAACATGCGGTCCCACACACACGAGTCCTGCTGGATAATATAATCTCAACAATCAGATTAGAGTGCTTTAACCTTCTTACCCAGCTGGTTCTCTACTTCGTTCTTAAACTCTGTGAACTTTTCAAAAGTTTCGGATTTGCACTTCATAAGATACACGCATCTGTATCTACTGAAATCATCAGTAAATGTAACAAAGTAGAAGTACCCACCTCCAGCCATAGAACTCATGGGTCTGCATACATCACTATGTACTATAGCCAAGAGGTCATCAACCCTCTCATTGAAACTAGTGAAAGGGACCTTAGTCATCTTCTCTAACAAACAAGACTCGCATCTCTCAAATAATTCGTAATCAAATGAGTCCAGTAGTCCATCTTTATGGAGCTTGAATATGCGTTTCTCATTTAGATGACCCAAACGACAATGCCAAAGGTACGTGAGGTTCGAGTCATTAGTTTTTTTTAATAGTTTCTACACTATAAACTGATAACCCTCGATATCAATTCGGAGAGTATATGCGAGTTACTCTCTTAGTGAACAAGATCCGTATTTCACCAACACTATGAGTTAATTTTGGCTTTTCTCTCGCAATGCAGTTATTTAGGTAGACAACGCTTGCCGATTGCATCACAATGCACCTCTTGTATGGTTGGTGAATAACTCTTTATTCGCATCCATCATATGCTGCATGCCAACCCCATGCTTCTGGGCACTCAACTTTTGAGGTCTCCCAGTTAAGTTAGACCCGATGTCGACAGTGAGATATCACAATTATCCGCTCGTACCCTTTGCAAGATAGATTAATGCACCTTGCTTTGGCAAGCCCACAATTCATCTATCGAGGCAAGAAGAGTGTCATCCATCAAAAGACATCTGAATACTTAATATTACATAATGGATTTTTGAGATAATTGATTAACACTTAATCATGGTTAATAATTAACCATTGTGCACATCCACAAAATAAAACTTACAACAGTCATAATCCAAATGTATCCCAGATGTGCACAATGAAATCATCAACACTTGATGAATTGAGCTAAATCTGAACATCTATAACCTTTATAAATCTTCAGATTTACATGCACTGGACATGAGCAACACCAACTTCACTTACATAGTAGACAAACTCGTCTCTCTATGTGAGATTCAAAATCTAACACACTTGGTTTCACAAACCAAAAACAGAGACAGTTACTGTTAAGGAGTAACAAAGATATCAACAAGATATCACATGCGTTCTTGGCGGGGTTCCAAAAATAGATTTGTTATTTAGAACACTTCTAAATTTCCAAATCTACACGCAATAGATTTAACAACTTCTGAAACAATGATCATCGCATGAACCTCCCTCTTATACCACTGTTGGGTTTTGCTATACGTCACAATATTTGTGCACAACAGAAATAGGGGAACAAGAAAATCCAAAATAGTTCGGATCTAGCGATGAACATTGATCAAGAAGTAAAAACGCTGTAAATAAAATTTACCTTTGCGGGATTGAGTCGCTTCTCAACCAAGATGCTCCAAGAAATTTCTCAGTCACCCGCGGCTAGATTTCTGAGTGCAGAATAATGTCCACGCCTCTACCGGTGATCCACACGAGCGGGAGAACCCTTATACTCTTGTCACACGAGATCTAGGTTGGAAGAAAGTTCTCTGCATCTTCATAGACTGCTAGGTCTGTTCCAGAAGAGGCAGCAGCGACACTTGCCGAAAATAGGTTCGGCGACGACGACAAGTACGAAGCCTTAGAAAATCTTTCCGGCAACGTACAAGGGCGACAGTCAGTTGGCGGCGAGATCGGCGTCAACGTCCTTGGCAGAACAGTTTCGTCGGGAGGGATAAGAAGCCGACTCACGATTTGGTCAAAGACTTATATTCGCATATTCAGTTTCCTGTACACATCGTATATATACTGAGTACCGAGCCAACCAATACCAGCAGACCACGCCGAACCGGAGTTAAAAGAAATAAACCGGATGAGACAGAATTCGTCGAGTATACACGTCGATATTCGACGAATCAACATTTGACTCGACGAAGCGTCGAGTGGACTCAACACACTCAGCGCCTGACTCGTCGTATCAACACTTGACTCGACGAATCGTTGAGTGAACTCAACGCACTCAGCGCCAGTGACAGACTCGTTGAATCAACATTTTACTCAACGAATCGTTGAGTGAACTCAACGCACTCAATGCCAGAGACAGACTCGTCGAATCAACACTTGACTTGGCGAATCGTTGAGTGAACTCAACGCACTCAACGCCTGACTCAGACTCGTCGAATCAACACTTGACTCGACGAATCGTTGAGTGAACTCAACATACTCAACGCCTATTTCGACAAGTCAACATTTGACTCGACGAAGGCGCTGAGTGGTCTTAACGCACTCAACGCCTGGCTGAGTCCAGTCCTTCACTCATTTCATTAGTAAATCCAATATAGTCCAATCTTCCAAATTCTCCAAACGCTCTTATGTGTGACCCTGATAGACTCATACTGCGTTGGCAGTGAGAATACATGCTTGATCACTTCCAGATCACCATGGTAACACCAACAAGCTCGTGCGGGGTAATTCAAGTCAAGTTGCTTCTGCACAACGAGGGTCCGTTGTGTCTGTGTTTGGTATTCGTTGATGATAGGGGTTATGGAGATACCTTCGTAGTTTTGCTGGCCTCCCAAGAGTTGACACCTCAGATCCTTCTCGTCAATGTCAAGGTTTGAATATTCCACCATGAAGTCTTGCTGCCCACAAGGAACGACAACATAGGCCGGCAGAATGGCAAAGGGAATGAGATTGGTGGGAGACCCTTAGAGCATCAGTGGCTACTCTATCTGCATTGTCGGCCTACTGATCCCATCCTATCGATCAAGTTTGCCATGGAGTGTTCACCGGCTCGAGGATGTTGGCGAGGACAACATCATATCGATCAAAGCGCTCGTGTAACAATGTGACGGTGGATGTCATGGCAGGGAGAGTAATTGTGGTGGAATGACTGATTTCTCACTGGCAGCTGAAAGAAGGGCTAGCGGGAATCCGGCGACGGAGAACCCAACTAGAAAAACAGGCCAGACCAATTGTTATGGTCCAAAATATTCGATGAGCGACCCACTTAAAGAGATGCGCGCTTGAGAGAGAACTTTAATGCTCAATGCCATCTGATATAAGAGCAAACTCAAAGCAAAGAACATAATAAAGATACATAGCTGAGAGAAAGAGAGAAGGAGATTTCTAAAGAGAGAGGAGAGAGAGAAATCCCAATACATTAGTGATCTCGAGGATGCCCAAATACTCATGCCTCTCCCCCTCTTATAGATGAGGGAGGGCATATCAAATATATGAATAATACTTTTATTAATTAATATAAGTAATTACTTTCCAAATATTTTATTTACCATAAATTTATCACGGCGGCTTCCACATGCATGCTCCGGTGGTTCTGACGAGGTTAGTATGTGGGCATAACACGGTGACTATTGTATATAATGTGGCTGAACATTCATGGATTTGATATTTCTTTATATATGACACACACACACACACTGACGAGGTTGGTATGTGGGGATAACATGGTGACTATTGTATATAATGTGGCTGAACATTCATGGATTTGATATTTCTTTATATATGGCACACGCGCACACACACACACACACTGACGAGGTTGGTATGTGGGGATAACACGGTGACTATTGTATATAATGTGGCTGAACATTCATGGATTTGATATTTCTTTATATATGACACACACACACTGACGAGGTTGGTATGTGGGGATAACACAGTGATTATTGTATATAATGTGGCTGAACATTCATGGATTTGATATTTCTTTATATATGACGCACACACACGCACGCACACACGCACGCACACACGCACGCGCGCACGCACACACACACACATACACGCACGCACGCACACACGCACACACGCACACACGCGCACGCACGCACGCACACGCCCGCACCCGCGCGCGCGCATGCACGCACATCGGGGCATTCGACCCGGGGGCATTCGCCTCGGGGGCGACATTTGTCGCGGGGGGGGGGAGACATTTGCACATTCGGCGCGGGGGCGAGACATTTGTCGCGGGGGCGACATTTGTCGTCGAGGAGAGAATTTCGTTAACTAATGTTTTCATGGATTCAAAATGTTCGAAAAGGGAAGTAAAACATGAAAAAAAATAAGTTAATAAATCTTATAATTTGGAACATGATAATTTTTTTAATGTTTATAAACTCAAATTATCGAACGTCAACAACTGAGCATGAACAAAAATAATTGGTAAAAGAAACAATTATAAGATATCGACTCATGTTCATTCCAACTCTCAATTCTCCCTCACTCTTCTTCAACATTCATTTCTTTATCTTCGCATGCCCTTGTCCTTCTTTATCTTCGCATTAGAAGTAACGTTTTTTCTCTATTTTGGCTTATTTAGACATATTTTTAAGCACGTGTGACTGCTGATAGAGTACTCCAAAAATGTCATCAAAAACAAACTAAATAAGGAACAAAAAGTTTAAAAGAAATGGAAAATAATTACTGAATAAGCTGCAGTGAATTTCTGTGCTCGATGCTCTCGGACATGACATCCCAGAGATGAATAATTGAACTTGAAAATATGCACTTTAGATGTTCAGAGCATACATCAAAGCAATAAACATATATTTTTGTATGAATAATTAATGAAATTTATAGTTCATGAGGGTAGTAAGCAAACAACACTATACAACCTGTCAATGTTTATTTAATTAAAGGTCATGAGGGTAGATGATGCAAAGCGGAGACGAGGATGCGCTCAGTTGGTGATGAGAGGGCTGGTGAAGGCCTCTTATCTAGGAGGTCAGGGGATCGAGCCCCGACCTCAACAACCTGCCGTATGGTGGTGATTCCATGTCAGAGAGCTGGTTGGGGTGTACGGGCAAAATATCCTAATCGCAAGCTGCAAACGTAATGGCAAACTGTGCTCGTAATAGAAGATTCAACAATACGAAAGGGAATATAACCAGTGAATAAGGCAGGAAGAAAGAAACAGATTAAGTCTAACAGAAAGTTGGTCATGAATTTTAACAATAATGTTTTACATGTCACTTGAGTTTGACATTATGAGAATATACTAATTTACAAATTATTCTCAACATCCCAAAGTACTTTGAATCAAATGTTGAGCAATACCATCAATGTCATTGCAAAACGAATGAAAACAGGAGGCAATGCCGTAGGTTTTTACATGGTAGTAGTTAAGGTGCAAATATGATCACACAATTTGATGATTTATGGCCCGACCTCCACGTGAAAGCACTGCCTTTGTTCAGCCAGCAATTTCGAGCGGCAACTTGAAGTCAGGGGGTAACAAACTTTGCACCACCAAGAGAAACACAAAAGGACTCGAAACCAGTTCTGGAAAAAAAAAGATTAAAGGTTCACTTAGTCTAAAAACATTATAAAGCAGAATAAAACTTTAATTGTGCTTGATGAGATTTTGCTGAAACGCAAGCTGTAAACTCAGGCTCTGTTTGGGACAGTTCTGGCAGATTGAAAAACTGCTGTTCGGATAGAGCTGTTTTAAAATAGATCTCTGGGCAGTAGTTTTGAAAAGCTGCAGAGTGTTTGAGTGTTCTGTGTAGAAGTGCGCTTTGAAGAGCGATTTTCTATTTTTAGCTGTTTGGAGAAACAACTTTTGGAAGCTGTTTTTTTAAAAACTAACATATATAAAAATTACTGATAACAAGAGTATTTTACATAGTTCTAGAAAATAGAAAAAAAAAGATCTTCCAACATCCGGCGACTGCTTTTTCCAATCCTTCCGATCACCTGTTCGAAAATAAATTGATATGAATCAAACTTTTGATAATTTAAATCCTTTGCATTTTTAGTAAAAGATGAATCGAATTTTTACCTCCGCGCACTGTATATTTCTTCGACAATGTTATCTCGTACTGTAGACATATGTTCTGCTCCAGCAACATCACACATATCGCCTTCAATATCATCCTTTGCCGCAGGGTCTTCATCCTCTGAGGGAACGAAAGAAGACTCATCAGCATCACATGCATTAAACTCAGGGTCCCAGCGAGACAGATGTCTCCGAATGAAGTTATGTAAGGCAGTTGTCGCTAGCACTATGAAACGCTGTTTCTTGAAGTTGTACTGTGTCATTTTGCTCAAAATGTGCCACTTTTTTTCCACACTCCAAACGTTCGCTCGATCACACTGCGAAAAGATGAATGCGCCTTATTGAAATATTCTTGCCTTCCTTATACAGGCCGACTCCCACGGGCAAAGTCTGTCAAGTGATATCTTGTTTCTGGATACGACTTCAAATAACCCATCTTTAACGGGTATCCAACATCCACTAAGTAATATTTACCTACATTTATTTAGTTTGTTAAACATGTAAACATTATGAAATACGAAAAATTTGAATGAATGAAAACATATTGATTAGTATACCTTGTGCGGGATGCAGAAAATGCAATCTATCGTCTGGCAATGCGCGCGCGAAGATGCGACTGTCATGAGCATATCCCTCTCATCCAGCCAGGGCAAATGTAAAACACATGTTAAAATCACAGACTGCCATTACATTTTGCGTCGTCGTGTCATGACGTCCTATGTATCGTACTTGATCTTCTACATGTATTATCGCATCAACATGTGTACCGTCAATGGCACCAACGCAATCCTTGAAGAATGACATGTAACGAGGATCATACCTTATCTCAGCCGAAATATCTCTGAACTGACGGTCAATAGGCTTTATATCATCAATTGAGAGTAACAAAAGAGATATAAGCCATATCGAAAAATATCTACTAATTGTTTCGGTCGAGTGCTGGAACCGTTCTTTCGTTAATCTAACAGAACCTTCTTGTGCTAAGATATACAATGTAATCCCTAGGACTTCTCTTGAGGACGTCCGCTGTGACCCTTGAAGTTCATGATCTACTTCCAGTTTATGAAGTAAATCTATGAAAATGCGTTTCAACATCCTAAATGCATTATGAATTCTATCTGGATGTCCTTCTAGTAACTCTTTGATCCATTTCGCACCTGTTTGGGTAGATGTCATGCATGGGTGTGTGTCTCGAACATGATAATTCATCCTCTCGATGGATGAAGTAATTACACGGCAATACTTTATATATTGCGTCCGCTCTGACGAAAGACTTGTTGAATCCCCAGAATCTTCAGGGGAGGAGTCATGCTCTTCCATTATCGTACTTGCATTTAAAACATCACAGAACATTTATCATAATCTATATAAAGATAGTAACAAAACAACTATTATAGTTTCGAGGTCCAATATTAATCATCATGAGGTACAACATCAAAAAGTAAACAAAAACATCATAGTGTTCTCCATGCAAAACATAGAAGGAAATATAGATCGAGATATGCCCGTATCACTGAGCCCTCTTCTCGTACGCCTTCATAATCCACCAAACCCGCATATCTTCTGGGATACTCATGAAGATCTCCCTAGTGGTCTTGTCCCTGATGTGGTCGAGAGCAAAGTAATATAGATCCAGGTTTGCCCGTAACTCTGGGCTACTAGAAATCAACTCCACCACCTCTTTGACTGTGATAACTGGTGGAGGCTTTACAGCTAAAGTGGGTGGTGGGCCGATTCCCCAAACCAATCTCTTTTATGCAGAGATCACAAAATAACATCACTTCACCTGACTCCCAACTCGCTACGATTCCTCCTTCCTTTGGTTTTACCATTATGCATAAACAAATACAGAACATATTACATACAGAAACATATTACATACAGAAATACAAACACACACAACACATACACACACACTCACACAGAATATCAAATACACACACACACAACACATGCTTACACACTCACACTGAACACACACAACACTCACATACACACAACATACACACACATACAAACACACACAATACAAACACACTCACACAACACACATCACACCATCAAATACAAACACACTCACACAACACACATCACATAAACACAACATCAAATACAAACACACTCACACAACACACATCACATAAATAGAACATCAAATACACACACACACTCACACATAACATACACATACACACACACACACACACACTCACACAAAACATCGAATACACACACACACACAACACACATACTTACACACTTACACTGAACACACACAACACTCACATACACAGAACATACACACGCAAGCACACACTCACACCATATACACACACACACCCATACACACAAAACACACTCACACCATATACACATCACAAGCTAATAAGCACAAAATTGAATGAATCAAGCTAATAACAGGAAAATAAAAATGAGTTTGCATGATCTGAAGATGAAAATCTGTTAATGAAAATATAAATGAGTATGGAGGGGGAAAAGGAGATCTGAAATAGGGATACTTGACAACCTAGAGCTCGGGATCGTAGGTGGGAGAGGAAGATCGAGATCGAAGGCGGATCGTCGGCGGAAGCAGGGAAGCTCACACATAACATACACACACACACACTCACACATAACATACACATACACACACACACACACTCACACAGAACATCGAATACACACACACAACACACATACTTACACACACACACAACACACATACTTACACACTCACACTGAATACACACAACACACATACTTACACACTCACACTGAAGCAGGGAAGCTCACCCATACACACACACACACACATAACATACACACACACTCACACAGAACATCGAATACACACACACACAACACACATACTTACACACTCACACTGAACACACACAACACTCACATACACAAAACATACACACGCAAGCACACACTCACACCATATACACACACACACCCATACACAAAAAACACACTCACACCATATACACATCACAAGCTAATAAGCACAAAATTGAATGAATCAAGCTAATAACAGGAAAATAAAAATGAGTTTGCATGATCTGAAGATGAAAATCTGTTAATGAAAATATAAATGAGTATGGAGCTGGAGAAGGAGATCTGAAATAGGGATACTTGACAACCTAGAGCTTGGGATCGTAGGTGGGAGAGGAAGATCGAGATCGAAGGCGGATCGTCGGCGGAAGCAGGGAAGCGCAGTGGAAGATCGCTGCGGAATCCTCGGCGATGGCGAGAACGTCGAAGCAGGAGCGCAGCGGGACTGGACTGGATTCGTCGGCGGAGCGAAAGCAGCGGGACTGGACTGGATCGCTGCGGAAGCAGCGAGACTGGACTGGATTCGTCGGCGGAGCGGGAGCGCAGCGGAATCGACAACGGCGGGCTGATCGTCTGCCCTGCGGGATCACAGGAGGATCGTCGGCGGAAGTAGGGAAGCACAGCGGGAGGTTCGTTCCTTTCACCTAGGGCACGATTTGGCACGAGATCACAGGTGGGGAGGGAGACGCGATTTTGGGATTTCAGGATCGCGGGGGGTCACGGGCTTCCCAAAGGGCAGAAAAAACAGCTCTTTATGAACCGCGATTAAAGGTTCACTTAGTCTAACCAAACATTATAAAGCAGAATAAAACTTTAATTGTGCTTGGCGGCTGAAAAGAACTTTTCCAGCTGAAACGCAAGCTGTAAATTCAAGCACAGTTTAAGCTTTACAACGTTTTTAGACTTGATTGCAGGAAACCATAGTACCCACCTATGGAGATAATTGATTATGCAATTCAATATGAAGCAGCACACATCTGGCCTGCAGATTCTTATGTGTTTTGTATATTATTCTGTACAGAATATTTCATTGAACAACATTTAAACAGAAATACACACCAACATAACTAAAATATACATTAAATACATGTAGTGGCTCTAGGTATACAGTAAATTTTCTTACTGCCTTTAACATCGCAAGGATTGCTTCCTGGAATATAGTTCCTTTTCAGATGGGTGACTTCAGAAATAAATCTTAGTTTGTTGTGTGAAAACGTGCTGGGGATCCATAATGTTACACATCAAGCACAGTTTGAGTTTTATTCTACTGAAACGCAAGCTGTAAAAGATTAAGGGAAAGAACAGAGCGAGAACAGAGGAACCTAATCCAAAGGTGTAAACATAATCGCAAGGTGTCAGCGGTTCCTTTCACTTGAGGTTTTGGATACCAAAAGCGTTGCTGCCGAAATAGGAAGAGAATGTACATTGAGTGGAGGTCCTTGTGGCGTGAAGATGAGCTTCCGGAGATTTTGGAGGCGTCGGTTCCTTGTGGCGTGAAGATGAGCGTCGAGAAGAGGTGGTGGAAGGTGCAAAGAGCAGCAGAGAATATGAAGCTCCCGTTAGTCTTAAGCGTTCGCTGCCGGCAAATCGATGGAAACCAAGAACGGTGAGTAGGATTGCTCTGATGGAGGACAGATGCGGGAGGGTTAGGGTGGTAAGACAAGGATTTTATAAGATCCGGTTATTTGATCGTCCGGCTTCTGTTTTATCAGTCCAGATTTGACGGCCAATATTAATTCATCTATTTTTGAACTCATGTTATTGACAAATCCTGATATTTCTTTTTAATATAGTATATATATATATAGATGTATGTATGGTGTTATTTACTAGGACCTTCCCTCAAAGTTTGTATAATTACAGCTTGCATCCCTCTAACTCTCAAAATAACAATTAGCTCCTCTCAATATTTATATTTCATAACATCCATGCACCAAAATCCCCCCCCCCCCCCCCCCCCCAGAATATTTACTCCAAGGGGGGTAGTTTTGTGCATGGATGTTATGAAATATAAACATTGAGGGGAGGTTTTTGTAATTTCAAAAGTTAGAGGGGTGCAAGCTGTACTTACGCAAACTTCAAGGGGAGGTCCCGGTAAATAACCCTATTTATATGTACGTGTATATATATATATTCGTGACTTGGTAAACAAATTAGTTATCACATGGAAAAGTGAAAGCTGGATTGTTTTATTTCAAATTATATGAAAGCCTTCTCAACCGTTATGAAATAACAACCATGCACACTGTGCAATTACATATGATTGTACTGCTTATATCCAACTTTTGCAAACAAGTAAACAATTCTACTCTTTATAAAAGTGATCACATTCTCATCAAGCATGAATTCTATCTTTCTTTTGTAGTATTAGATGCTGACAGATGCTCAGTGAATGCATAGGTTTCAGAAGTATCAGTTAGTAGAAACCGCAGTACAATTATCGTACCCGCTGGAAGCTCCGGCGTGGAGGGGTGGGCCGCATTCAGAAATATTCTACTCCAGATTAATGAAGAAGCCTCTCCGTTCTTCATTCCCAATAAGGTATTTACCCAATCGGCAGGGAAATAGCATTTTTATTTGCTTTACGATCATTATATTTTGATTATATGGTCTTCCATGCAGCAACACCTTGAATCCTCAGAGCGGCTTCCAGGACTTTCCAATGACGTGGGAGCTGGTTTCATATCTGGATCAGGCCATAACGGTCAGGCGGTTCCAAGTTCTGACTTAAACGTGGATAGATTAGTTGAGAACTTTCCACATGATGAAGTTGGGAGCATGGGATTATCCAAAGTTATCAGAGCAGACCAGAAAAGATTTTTCTTTGATTTAGGAAGCAATAACAGGGGACATTTCCTGAGAATATCAGAGGTGATTGACTGCATTTATCAGTTTTCATTTCATAACTAGTCATGTTTCAAGCAGCCGACGAGCAATACTATTTTCAACGCCTTTTTATCATGAATCCTGGCTACTTATAGTTATTTAAAAAAGTACTGGGGCCAGGCTCAGGACTTTACATAATTATTGGGACCTCACCGAGATTTTGCATAATTACAGGGACCTCCCCTATGTTTGCAGTTTTACAAGACACCCCCTACTCAGTTACAAGACACCCCCTACTTAGTTAACATGCATTACGAATGCACCCCTCCCAGAGGGGAGGTTTATTGTACTTAATATTAGCAATGTAAACATGGAGGGGAGGTCTTGGTATTTTTTAAAATTAGTGAAGTCATTGTTATTATGCAAAATATCAAAGGAGGTCCGAGTTTATTAACCCTTATTTAAAATAAACAAGGTTAGCCCAGTGTTAATGTACTCAATTTAGTTTATTTATTTTTTCAAGCTTGGGTGATGGTGTCAATAGAATCAAAAAGTTACAGTAAAGCTTTCATCAAACATGATAGCAGCAGTGGAGATGACTATTACTTCATAATAACCTTAATGTAGTTGTTGATAAGCGTGGAGATAGTTCTTTGTGGATCCTCTAGAATTAGAACAGTTTTCATTAAGGTAAATGTAACAAACCAATCTAGCTTGCATTAACCATAAATCTCTTTTTGATTATTCTACTGAACACCTCGTTTGAAACTACATGTCTGGTTGAGACTAATTCACATGAAAATAATTAAGGTCTTAGCCATGGTTAAATCCTCCCAAACAGTGAAAACTTTAAGAGATTGTCCGACCGTCTGGGAACCACAACAAAATCGATAATTTTTTCCAAAATGTCGTTTTGATATTGACCGATATATCACTTGATATATCGACCAGGTTTTTTTATATATCACGTTACTACTTATTAAGTTATTAATAGCAGCTCAGCATCTGTTTTTTTTTTGTTTTCATTCCTCTGGCCTTTGGGTTCACTCTCTGTCTTCTCAGCTCTTCTCTTTCTGATTCGCTCCTTTCTCTAGTATTCTCCTCTCTTTCTCCGAGTTCTCTTTCTAGGCTGCGTTTGGGGGGACTTATTTTCTCCGGTCAAGTGGTTACGACCGCATGAACCAAGCCTTAATTATGGTCCAGTTCACGCGGTCATAACCGCTTGACCGGTGAAAATAAGTCCCCCCAAATGGAGCCTCAGTCTTCCACTCTATTTCCTCTCTCGGGTTCCTCTCTCTGGCTGTGGCTGTAAAACAGTCTACGTGGCCTTGGTTTCTTGTGTTTTAGGCCTCAGTTGGCTGGTTTTAAA
Source organism: Platanthera guangdongensis (assembly GCA_039583875.1). NCBI lineage: Eukaryota > Viridiplantae > Streptophyta > Magnoliopsida > Asparagales > Orchidaceae > Platanthera > Platanthera guangdongensis. Next base: position 4,764,965 of record CM077154.1, on the reverse strand, counting down.
AATTAAGATGCAATGGTTTTGTTTTGTGCTACTTCTGCATTATTTGTATTGGGACCTGCTCATCCATTTCACTCTGTTAGGCCTTGGTTTGCTGGTGTTTAGGCCTTCTTTTTGTCTATATAGCTTGTGGAAACTCGATATATGGAATGTCTCCAATATGTTAGAACTAACATTAAGGCTTCATTTGTTTCGGCGGTGGCGGGTCGATCCGGCGGGTGGAAACGGAGTGTTCGAAACGGAGGGGGGAGGTGGCTGCTCCAAACAGAGCTTTTTGGGGCTTTTCTCAAGGCGGACGGGTGGAAACGGAACAAACGCCGCCAGAGGTTCATTTGTTTACTTACCCGCCTTCCGGCGGCGTTTGCCCAAAACGGAGCACGGAAACGCCCAAACAAATAGAGCCTTAAGCCGACTTGTCCACGACGACCGACATCTGCTACATTGCTTTAAATGAAAATGCTCCTAAACAAACAATAAGCGAACATTTATCGATCTCTCATTTAGCTGTACATACGAACCAAACCGGTTTATGTTTGCTGGTAACTTACCCAGTAGAATGTATGAATGAGAAAAAAAAACTCAATTTTAGGCTTATAGCTTGAGGCCTTTTTCTGCTCTTTATTTCGAAACAATAATAATGTGCTGTAATTTAACTCTGCATTATGAAACTTTTCTTTGTAAAAGTGCAGGTGGCCGGTCCTGATCGCTCGTCTATCATCTTACCCCTGTCTGGGCTGAAGCCATTTCATGAAATGGTCGGTCACTTTGTCAAAGTAACCAAGGACAAGCTTGAAGGGGCGGCAGGCCCAAATGTAAGGACACTGGAGCCTTCTCACAGATGATTGCTTGGATTAGAGTTTACTTGTGTTCATCAGGGCTTTTGCATTTGTGTAGGTTTTACTTAATTTTCTATTATTTTCACAAGGGATGATTAAATAATAAAAAAAATATGTGGTTCTTTAGGACTATATTGATGTACATGTCAGTTTCAGGAATAAGCCAGGTGGGTTCTCTATCTTTTACTATGTTTCTTCTAGTCATACCAACAATGTTAATGAAAGATACTATAGCTTTATTGTTATTTAACTACAGCTTTATTTAGGCGTTACAGAAGCTGTGTTTATTCATGAAAAATTATCATTCTTGTAGTTGATGGTTGATGCAATTTTCCTCCTTTCAATTTACTCCCACCTGAGGGGTGGCACTTTATTCATGAGATATCTGCTCCGTTTGGCAGAGCGGTGGCGGTCATGAACATGAGGGTTAAATTGTCATTCGTTAATGCCCACTTAAAAAATTTCATTCACTTTTATGTTCAAACGGGTGATGTTTGTTAGATGATACTTGATGAATGACGGTTTAACCCATGAGTTTACGACCGCCACCACCATGCCAAACGGAGCCATCCACCATGTTTTGTTGCTCGAGTAACTTTCCTCATGGAGATCTTTAAGTGGGATGCCAAAATTTTGTTGTAAATAAAAAAATATGTTTTATAAATAAATTTTAAATGATTCATATTCATAAGGATGATTAAATTTTATGCTGGTCGTTTATCAAACACAACCTTCACAATTTTTCATCCGGGCTTGGGACCGACATAGTCTGGTTTTTAAAACATGCATATTTTTTTTTATATAAATAGCCCCACTATTGTTGGATAAAAGATTGAGTGTTTTTTTTATAAAATATACTGAAAATAATTTTATATTAAGAAAAATCATATGTATAATATAATTTGTAAAATAAAATTGAAAATGCCTAATGAGAAGAGATGCAAAATTTCACGCTTCCCTAAAATTAATTGTCACTCTCATAATAAATTAAGATCATTGTTATATATAGATCATATTTGGCTATATATAAATCTAAAATGTAGTTTTTACCTTTTTTTCTCTACTATATACAAATCAATTAAAAACCTCTCCCCCCCAAAAAAAATCATTTCTCATTTAAGCATACCCGTCTCCTGCCCTAGCCGCTCCCGTCGCCCTGCTCCCGTGTGACAAACTCCACTATGACGACCCCGTTTCCAGTGGCCGGCGGCGTCAACCGGTCGTTCTCGACCTTTCGCGACCTGCAAGAGATAAAGCCCTAAACCTCTCTAGTTTTACGACCTTTCGCGACCTGTCGAGAGAGGTGTTTGGCATGAAAGCAGGATCGGTGAACCCTAACCCTGTCGTCGTCATATTTGGCTTCCCTTGACAGGAAGCAGCAGCGTCACTGCCAACACTAAGGCGGCGCTCGGGGCATCCTTTTTTCCTGTTGGAGTTGAGGTCATCTGTGTGATTTTACTGAAGAAGATATGCTTTGCTGTGCTTATTTTGATGATCCAGCTCTGTGAATTTCTATTGTAGTTTGATGATCCTTTTTTTGCTATATCTTTTTTTGATTTTACTGCAGTTGGGGTCATCTGTGTGCTTATTTTGATAGAAAGAAATGCTCAGACTTAGTCTATGTTCTGTGTATTTTGGATTACTTCGAATATATTATGTATGTTGTATGTTTATAACTTATTACTTTATGCTGGGGGCAAAGAAGGAAGCAAGAAATTCGGCCAATTAACCTTAAATATACACTATCTGCACCCCACATACGGGGGAGGGCGCGAACTAGCTCGCCAGTCACCTGGACGGGTGCGGCCCGGCTCTCGCAGCTCGCCTCCCTCGTAGGCAGTGCACAACGGGTTCCTGCGGCTCGCCCGCCCCTTATACGGAGGCGGGTCGGCTACCTGTGGCTCGGCTGCCTTCTAGGCGGATGCGGGCTGGCTTGCTAGCCTGCTAGGCGGATGCGGTCTGGCTCGCTTGTCTGCTGGGCGGATGCGGGCTGACTCGCACGCTTGCTAGGCGGATGTGGGCTGGCTCACTTGCCTGCTAGGCGGATGCAGGATGGCTTTCCCGGTTGGCCCGTCTGCTTAGGCGGGTGCGAGTCGGGCCATATCAAGGGTCCTGTTCTGTCTTGTTGGATCCACCCGGCGAACACGGGGTTGTACAGAACCGCTTTACCACTTTCGCATACCTGACCTAGGGCTCCCGTGGAACTCTCTCTAGCTACATTCCGCTGCATCTCCATGCTCATGAACGAGAACCCTCTACCATCCTCTCCTCTCTCACGAAGCTACAACCGTCATCCGTTATCTCACGGTTACTGCCTTATCTCGAATCACAACTGAAGTCCATATCCATTCTCCTCCAAATATGATGCAACCAACAGAATCGACATCCATCTCAATTCCACCGCAACTCTTTCACTCACCAACAATCAATCTCCTGCTCATGATTTCACTCACCAGGAACCCGACAGGTCTGATTACTCTCCCTCATTTGGCTTCTTCTACTTCATGTTTCTCACCGTATGCACCGACGATCTCCGGGCATTTAGAAGCCATTAAGAATTTCTCTTAGTTTGTCTTCATTCTCCCACAATTCCACCACTAATGGACTTCATGGCCTCTGCTAGGTACTTCTCTACCACAATATCATTGGCCTATGTTTCTCAATCCAACTTACGCAAATCTCTTCCTCCCTTAGGTAAGCATTCCTCCTACGACTTCTCAACTTTCTCTATGTTTGTCTTTGACTTTGCAAACCATTTGTTACTTGCAAAACAACTTTCTCATGCTTTAATGAATTTTTTTAATCCTTACGTAATAGAATTATAATGATTTAGATTAGTTTTAATTGGATTTTTTGGGATGTTTCAATTAATCATGGCTTAAAAAAACATGATACGGCCGTTAACATGCTAATTTTTTTATCAAACTTCTGCCCACAACTTTTCATTTCCTAATAGTCAAAATTTTAATTTATGTATTACTCCTTGAAATTAATCTCATTATTCCTACTAAAATGGATTGATTTTACGTTCTAATGTTTTGGAGTTTTAACGAGTGAGTTGATTCTTCTTCTTTTCATTCGTGCTTCAATGCTTCCACGTATTCAGCTCATGGATGCGATACATAGAATGCCTCATACATATAATACAATAGACATATTCATGTTTGATCATCATGTATAAATTTATAGAGCATACAAAACACTCAACCAAAGGTAAGGGTCACTCAACCAACAATGCATGTGATGCTTTCTCTCGAGATGTTTTATCACACTCGACCATAGTTTAGTCTAGAATTACACAATTCAGAGCCGTGAGAGTGTGTATGTGACAAAAGTTGTCCCCCGCAACAAATGTCGCCCACACGACAAAGACGCCCACCGCGACAAATGTCGCCCCATACGACAAATGTCGCCCCCATGACAAATGTCACACCTCCGTCGAATGTCGCACCCTAGCCGACGAACCCCGGGAGGCCGGTGGCCGGCGAGCCCGTATTCGACGGCGAGTCGCTGTAAAAAAAATTTGCAACAGCAGAGGCCGGTGGCCGGCGAACTCGCAGCTGCAGGCCGCCCTGCTGTAACAATTTTTTTAAAGCAGGGCGACCGGCGTTTGCAGGCTCGCGGCCGCCAGGCGCATTGGGTTCGTTGGCGTCCACACTGACGAGCGCACCGACGGACATAAGAGTTGGCAACACGCGGCGGCCGACGGCTGTGAGCTCGCCGGCCTCCGACTGCCCTGGGCCGCACTGAGTTCATCAGCATCCACACTGGCGAGCACACAGGTGTTATAAGACTTGTATGCGGGAGTACAGACATTAATCCGCGTGTGTATTTCATTTATGTTTTTTTAATTTTTGATTTTTTAATTATTTATTATGTACGTGTTTTCAAAATTAAATTAATTTTTTTTGTATAATATATTTTTAAAAACTGATGATTTTTTTATCAGGAGAAATCAAAATTTGAAATTTGATTATGGGTTGGCCCGTCATTAATTGTTTATCTTTTAAATTAATGATTTTTATTTGTTTTCTATTGTTTATGTGATTAAATATGAATTTGAATTAAATTAATTAAAAAAATTAAGAAATTTAAAACCAGTGCGTGCACATCATTTCATGCAGTTAATGCACCTTTCTCATCGCAGCTCTAGCCTCTACGGATCCATTTTAGGCAATATTCGACACTTTCTTAGACCCTTCTATTTTTCTGTATCCTTCATGGAACGTGCATCACAACCATCCATCTGTAAAAACCGATGCAGGCCTAGCAGTGATCGAAGGGACGAGATGGGCCATGAATAACCAGCAGACCAGCCACTCAACTCATGACGGGGCCCACAATATTTGAAATTAAAAAAAATCATAAAATTAACAAAATCATGAAATTAACAAATAAATATAAGAAATAATTCTTTCTCTGCTTCCTTACCTGTTTTTTTTTGTCTTCATAAAAAAGCTTCAAAGGTCGACTGATCAGACAATTGCTAGTTTTCTATTTAAAATTAAATGAATAAATCAGTTTAACTTATTATCTACTAATTATGTTTACTCTGTGGTATTGTAATAATGAAATTTAAGATGATATTTAGTTCATTACTGAGTCATTGATATCAAACACATGTATTTTACTCTTGTGGCAATATCATCGCAGCACAACCCAATGCATCAAAACATTAATCGCATGTAAATTAAATATCATCGCAACATAAAAACATTAATCGCAGCACAACGCAATGTTGACGTCTCCTTTTCTGCATTGGTGATTATGGATTATCCAGGGCCGGCCAGTTCGAGTCGTCCTCTAGTTGAATCCTTTACATCATGCATCGACAGCAGAAGGAAAAGAACAGAAGGGAAAATAAACCAAATACGAAAAAAATAAGAAACCGAAAAATCATCACCATAAATTTAATGATATGTAAAAACTGATCCATGAAAGGACAGAAAAAAACACAAATTAATTTCAAATCAGATCTAATCACGGTCTGAAATTTTAAAAAAACACAGATTATTGTAAAAAAGAAACTATAGAGACTGAAATTTAAAGAAAGAAATAAATGATGATACTGAAAATCACCCCCAGGAGAACAGTAACTGATGTCATCTGCGCTAAAGTTATCAAAAAATCTGCAATGACTCCGGCACTTTCGTTGTTGTGGAAGTAGATAACCCTCACAATGCAGGAAAAGCAGAACCAGCAAGATCATCACCGTTGTTGTGGCGGAATACACCAAGCCGATCGCTCCAACCATGACCCTTGCCCAAATTAAGGCCGTTATTGTGGCGGAATACACCAACCCGTATGTTGGGGGCGTCATCTGTGCACATATGAATGCTATCAAGATTATTTTCCCGCATTCCAAAAATTTATTGTGTCAAGTTCACATTTACAGAAATATCTTGGCTCATTGTAGGAAGTTATTTACTAAGGTGTTGACTGCGATGTTTTTTGGGTAAATGGTGCAAGATGGCTCCGCTCAAAGTATTCTACGAATACCACATCTATGTATGAAATTGTTATTTTTAGTATTTCCAACGTAGAACAAGATCCTAGTATGACACGAACCCGTAAGCCTATTCTGAGTCAGTCTAACTTACGAGCGGACATATATATAAATATCTAACAATCTCCTTCTATGTCCTCCGTGAAACCAGACTTCGGATAGAGAGTGGATTATGCAAAGTTCAACCAACCTAGAATCATACACAACCATGTCCAGCACCTGTTTTAAACAAAATTAGACTTAAGCATAAAAAATATGTACGCATAAGTAAACAAAACTCAGCTGCAACACAGAAATAGTCTCAGGTACAACAAGACACATGTCTTATATGCTTGGCGTCAAAAGTCAACAGAGAGCTAGAAAGTCCAAACAAACAGTGCATAAAAGAAGAGCTAAACAATGCTCTGAACAGAAGTAGCAAAAGATAAAATAATAACACTCTAAAACTCATCATCCAAAAGATCATCCTAATCTGGATCCCAGTCAACCAGTGTTCCTCCTATCCCAGCAGCCCCTGCAATTTCAACAGAGAATTTCATTTCAGAATAAATTTTATCTTTTACAAATTTGTAAATATCTAGTTCTACTAAAAGAACTTAGTATTGTTCATTTTAATTTGGCTGAGAGGACACGTTCACATAGTATTATAGTTTTACCTCAGAACCTGATATTTATTTCAACCGAAATAATTTCAGACTTCTAGACATTGCAGCTATATCTGTGATCCTATATGGAATGTCACAGTTACTGCCCTTCTAAAGTTAGTTAGAACTCATCAAGTTTGGAATGAAACCAATCTCCAAAAGAAGAGACAAGATCAAGTCAGATCGTGTTATCAAGTTTGGAATAACACTCTCTTTCAAGGCAAAAGCCGAATCCGGGTGTCGTTGTTAGCATCAAGTTTGGAATGAAACAACTTACCAGATCCGATCTCAACAACCAAGAGCATCAACAAAATACAACATGCTTGCTTTGACAAAGGAAATCAGAATAAGCAAAACATTTGGACAAAGGCTGAACTAAATCACATATTGCTGAACTAAGGCCGAACTAAATCACCTTTAGTCTCATTTTCCCCACTATTTTGATTAACCGGTCTTTGGGCATTCCTTTCGTCAATGGATCAGCCATGTTATTCCTTGAACATAGATTGATCAAAGTGATAATTCTTTGTTCTTTCAGATAATTAAATAAGAAATGTCTCAGTCGTATATGTCTCCTCTTAGTATTATAGAGGGTATTCTTAACGACTTGAACTGCTACTTGATTATCACAATACAAGCTCAACAAGTTGACTTATAGCTTAGACAAAGGAATATCTAAAATCAAGTTCCTGATCCAATCTGCCTCTTCACCGACCAAGGTTAAGGCAAACAACTCGTCTTCCATAGAAGACAATGCTATACAGGTCTGTCTTTTGGATTTCCAAATGATAGCAGATCCACCCAAAGTAAATATATATCGACTGGTGGACTTGCTGTTCCCGACTTCTGAACATCAGGACACATCAGAAAGTTCCTCCACAGAAGGTGGGTAACCAGTGTAGCATAAAAAATGATCTTTAGTGCCTTTCAGAAATTTAATTAAAAAAATTAAGAAATTTAAAACCAGTGCGTGCACATCATTTCATGCAGATAATGCACCTTTCTCATCGCAGCGCTAGCCTCTACGGATCCATTTTAGGCAATATTCTACACTTTCTTGGACCATGCTCTTTTTCTGCATCCTTTATGGAACGTGCATCACAGCCATCCATCTGTAAAAATCGATGCAAGACTAGCAGTGATCGAAGTGACGAGACGGGCTGTGAATAACCGGCAGACCAGCCACTCAACTCATGACAGGGTCTACAACATTTGAAATTAAAAAAAATCATAAAATTAACAAATAAATATAAAAAATAATTCTTTCTCTGCTTCCTTCTTTTTTTTGCCTTCATAAAAAAGCTTCAAAGATCGACTGATCAGACAATTGCTAGTTTTCTATTTAAAATTAATTGAATAAATCAGTTTAACTTATTATCTACTAATTATGTTTACTCTGTGGTATTGTAATAATTAAATTTAAGATGATATTTAGTTCATTATTGAGTCATTGATATCAAACATATGTATTTTACTCTTGTGACAATATCATCGCAGCACAACCCAATGCATCAAAACATTAATTGCATGTAAAATATCATCGCAACATAAAAATATTAATCACAGCACAACGCAATGTTGACGTCTCCTTTTCTGCATTGGTGATTATGGATTATCCAGGGCCGGCCAGTTCGAGTCGTCCTCTAGTTGAATCCTTTACATCATGCATCAGTAGCAGAAGGAAAAGAGCAGAAGGGAAAACACACCAAATACGAAAAAAAATAAGAAACCGAAAAATCATCACGAGAAATTTAATGGCATGTAAAAACTGATTCATGAAAAGACAAAAAAACACAAATTAATTTCAAATCAGATCTAATCACGGTCTGAAATTTTAAAAAACACAGATTATTGTAAAAAAAGAAACTATAGAGACTAAAATTTAAAGAAAGAAATAAACGATGATACTAAAAATCACCCTCAGGAGAACAGTAACTGATGTCATCTATGCTAAAGTTATCAAAAAATCTGCAATGACTCCGACACTTTCATTGTTGTGGAAGTAGATCACCATCACAATGCAGGAAAAGTAGAACCGGCAGGATCAACACCGTTGTTGTGCCGGAATACACCAAGCCGATCGCTCCAACCACGACCCTTGCCCAAATGAAGGCCGTTGTTATGGCGGAATACACTAACCCGTATGTTGGGGGCGTCATCTGTGCACATATGAATGCTATCAAGATTATTTTCCCGCATTCCAAAAATTTATTGTATCGAGTTCACATTAACAAAAATATCTTGCCTCATTGCAGGAAGTTATTTACTAAGGGTGTTGACTGCGATCTTTTTTTGGATAAATGGTGTAAGAGGGCTCCGCTCACAGTATTCTACGAATACCACATCTATATATGAAAATGGTATTTATAGTACTTCCAGCGTAGAGCAAGACCCTAGTATGATACGAACCCGTAAGCCTATTCTGAGTAGATCTAACTCACGAGCAGACATATATATAAATATCTAACAATCTCCTCATATGTCCTCCGTGAACCCATACTTCAGATAGAGGGTGGTTTGTGCAAACTTTAACCAACCGTGAATCATACACAACCGTGTCCAACACCTATTTCAAACAAAATTAGACTTAAGCACAAAAAATATGCACGTATAAGTAAACAAAACTCCGCTGCAACACAGAAATAGTCTCAGGTACAACAAGACACATACCTTATATGCCTGTCGTCATAAGTCAACAGTGAGCTAGAAAGTCCAAACAAGTAGTGCATAAAAGAAGTGCTAAACAATGCTCTGAACAGAAGTAGCAAAAGATAAACTAATAACACTCTAAAACTCATCATCCAAAAGATCATCCTGATCTGGATCCCAGTCAACCAGTGTTCCTCCTATCCCAGCAGCCCCTGCAATTTCAATAGAGAATTTCATTTCAGAATGAATTCTATCCTTTATAAATTTGTAAATATCTAGTTCTACTAAAAGAACTTTGATCATTTTAATTTGGCTGGGAGGACACGTTTATATAGTATTATAGTTTTACCTCAGAACATGATATTTGTTTCAACCGAAATGATTTCAGATTTCTGGACACCGCAGCCATATCTGTGATCCTATATGGAATGTCACAGTTACTGCCATTCTAAAGTTAATTGGAACTCATCAAGTTTGGAATGAAACCAATCTCCAAAAGAAGAGACAAGATCAAGTCAGATTGTGTTATCAAGTTTGGAATAATACTCTCCTTCAAGGCAAAAGCCGAATCCAGGTGAAGTTGTTAGCATCAAGTTTGGAATGAAACAACTTACCTGATCCGATCTCAGCAACCAAGAGCCACAACGGAACACAAAATGCTTGCTTTGACAAAGGAAATCAGAATAAGCAAAACGTTTGAACAAAGGCTGAACTAAATCACCTATTGCTGAACAAAGGCCGAACTAAATCGCCTTTAGTCTCATTTCACCCACTGTTTTGATTAACCGGTCTTTGGGCATTCCTTTCGTCAATGGATCAGACATGTAATCCTTTGAACGTACATCGACTAAAGTGATAATTCTTTGTTCTTTCAGATAATTTAACAAAGCATGTCTCAGTCGTACATGTCTCTTCTTAATATTATAGAGAGTATTCTTATGACTTGAACTGCTGCTTGATTATCACAATACAAGCTCAACGAGTTGACTTGTAGCTTAGACAAGGGAATGTCTAAAATCAAGTTCCTGATCCAATCTGCCTCTTCACCTACCAAGGCTAAGACAAACAACTCGGCTTCCATAGAAGACAATGTTATACAGGTCTGTCTTTTGGATTTCCAATTGATAGCAGATCCACCCAAAGTAAATATATATCGACTGGTGGGCTTGCTGTTCCCGACTTCTGAACATCACAACACATCAGAAAGTCCCTCCACAGAAGGTGGGTAACCAGTGTAGCACAAAGAATGATCTTTAGTGCCTTTCAGAAATTTAATTAAAAAAATTAAGAAATTTAAAACCAGTGCGTGCACATCATTTCATGCAGTTAATGCACCTTTCTCATCATAGCTCTAGCCTTTACGAATCCATTTTAGGTAATATTCGACACTTTCTTAGACCCTTCTCTTTTTCTGCATCCTTCATGGAACGTGCATCACAACCATCCATCTATAAAAACCGATGCAGGCCTAGCAGTGATCGAAGGGACGAAACGGGCCGTGAATAACCGGCAGACCAACCACTCAACTCATAACGGGGCCTACAACATTTGAAATTAAAAAAAATCATAAAATTAACAAAATCATGAAATTAATAAATAAATATAAGAAATAATTCTTTCTCTGCTTCCTTCCCTTTCTTTTTCTTCATAAAAAAACTTCAAAGATCGACTGATCAGACAATTGCTAGTTTTCTATTTAAAATTAAATGAATAAATTAGTTTAACTTATTATCTACTAATTATGTTTACTGTATTTTACTCTTGTGGCAATATCATCGCAACACAACCCAATGCATCAAAACATTAATTGCATGTAAAATATCATCACAACATAAAAACATTAATCGCAGCACAATGCAATGTTGGCGTCTCCTTTTCTGCATTGGTGATTATGGATTATCCAAGGCCAGGCAGTTCGAGTAATCCTCTAGCTGAATCCTTTACATCATGCATCGACAGCAGAAGGAAAAGAGCAGAAGGGAAAACACACCAAATATGAAAAAAAAGAAACCGAAAAATCATCACCAAAAATTTAATGGCATGTAAAAACTGATCCATGAAAAGACAGAAAAAAACACAAATTAATTTCAAATCAGATCTAATCACGGTCTGAAATTTTAAAAAAACACAGATTATTGTAAAAAAGAAACTATAGAGACTGAAATTAAAAAAAAGAAATAAACGATGATATTGAAAATCACCCCAGGAGAACAGTAACTGATGCCATCTGCGCTAAAGTTATCAAAAAATCTGCAATGATTCCGACACTTTCGTTGTTGTGGAAGTAGATCACCCTCACAATGCAGGAAAAGCAGAACCAGCAGGATCAACACCGTTGTTGTGGTGGAATACACCAAGCTGATCGCTCCAACCACGACCCTTGCCCAAATGAAGGCTGTTGTTGTGGCAGAATACACCAACCCGTATGTTGGGGGCGTCATCTGTGCACATATGAATGCTATCAAGATTATTTTCCTGCATTCCAAAAATTTATTGTGTCAAGTTCACATTCACAGAAATATCTTGCCTCATTGCAGGAAGTTATTTACTAAGGGAGTTGACTGCGATCTTTTTTTGGGTAAATGGTGTAAGAGGGCTCCGCTCAAAGTATTCTACGAATACCACATCTATGTATGGAATTGATATTTATAGTATTTCTAGCGTACAGCAAGACACTAGTATGACACGAACCCGTAAGCCTATTCTGAGTCGGTCTAACTCACGAGCGGACATATATATATATATATAAATATCTAACAATCTCCTCCTATGTCCTCCGTGAACACAGACTTCAGATAGGGGGTGGTTTGTGAAAAATTCAACCAACCTAAAATCATACACAACCATGTCTAGCACCTGTTTCAAACAAAATTAGACTTACGCACAAAAAATATGCATGCATAAGTAAACAAAACTCAGCTGCAACACAGAAATAGTCTCAGGTACAACAAGACACATGCCTTATATGTCTGACGTCACAAGTCAATAGGGAGCTAGAAAGTCCAAACAAACATTGCATAAAATAAGAGCTAAATAATGCTTTGAATAGAAGTAGCAAAAGATAAACTAATAACACTCTAAAACTCATCATCCAAAAGATCATCCTAATCTGAATCCTAGTCAACCAGTGTTCCTCCTATCCCAGCAGCCCCTGTAATTTCAATAGAGAATTTCATTTCAGAATGAATTCTATTTTTTATAAATTTGCAAATATCTAGTTATACTAAAAGAACTTAGTATTGATCATTTTAATTTGGCTTGGAGGACACGTTCACATAGTATTATAGTTTTACCTCAGAACCTGATATTTGTTTCAACCGAAATAATTTCAGACTTCTGGACACCGTAGCTATATCTGTGATCCTATATGGAATATCACAGTTACTGCCCTTCTAAAGTTAATTGGAATTCATCAAGTTTGGAATGAAACCAATCTCCAAAAGAAGAGACAAGATCAAATCAGATTATGTTATCAAGTTTTAAATAACACTCTCCTTCAAGGCAAAAGCCGAATCCAGGTGAAGTTGTTAGCATCAAGTTTGGAATGAAACAACTTACCAGATCCGATCTCAACAATCAAGAATATCAACGGAACACAACATGCTTGTTTTGACAAAAGAAATCAGAATAAGCAAAATGTTTGGACAAAGACTGAACTAAATCACCTATTGCTGAACTAAGGCCGAACTAAATCGCCTTTAGTCTCATTTCCCCCACTGTTTTGATTAATATGTCTTTGGGCATTCCTTTCGTCAATGGATCAGCCATGTTATCCTTTAAACGTACATCGATCAAAGCGATAATTCTTTGTTCTTTCAGATAATTCAACAAGTCATGTCTCAGTCGTATATGTCTTATATTAGTATTATAGAGGGTATTCTTAATGACTTGAACTACTACTTGATTATCACAACACAAGCTCAATGAGTTTACTTGTAGCTTAGACAAGGGAATGTCTAAAATCAAGTTTCTGATTCAATCTGCCTCTTCACCGACAAAGGCTAAGGCAAACAACTCGGCTTCCATAGAAGACAATGTTATACATATATGTCTTTTGGATTTCCAAGTGATAGCAAATCCACACAAAGTAAATATATATCGACTGATGGACTTGATGTTCACGACTTTTGAACATCACGACTCATCAAAAAGTCCCTCCACAGAAGGTGGGTAACCAGTGTTGTAACGCCCCCACCTGTCACATGACATATAACGGTGGGTCCGGCCGGGGCCCCACGCCATATAGCACAGACAAGCGAAAGAATCACGTGTGGAAATCAAAATCTATGTGTGTCCTTAACTCATTCCATTCTAGCGCAGCATTTTTCTTGTTAACATGAACTCAAATCAGAATGTCCACTCATATATAAATGCCACATTTATATAAAAACACCAGGAATGTATACAACTCATACACCCTGGCCTTATGGCCTTACAGGTTCCTCTTTACACAACAATAATTTCGTACATCGACACGCAGGCCGGCCACATATGAAATCCAAACACAGCTCCTCACATAGCTTTCAAGGACTAAGCACACCAGGCTAGCCAATCCACTACTTCTTTCCAAACTGCAGCACCTGCAATTCATCATCCAAACCAACACAGAAAACAAAGTAACGGTCAGCATTGCTGACCCATTATAACGACCCTACCCCCTACCCGGGGTAGTGGTTCCTTCCCTGTATACAGTGCTTCCTTTCTCATCAAGCATCAGCAAACATCACCAAATCCCATCATAGATAGATCATTCTCTTTATTCCACTAACTAACAAACACATCACATCACAAATGCTGGAGTCCACCAACGCTCCGTGCACTCAGGGCACCTTCTTGGCGTACCGGAATCCACCGTCGTACACCGCTGTCTCTCGAGGTTTTAACTTGTTGGTTGACCGGCCCTAGTCCACCAGCTCGCAGGCTGGCGACATCCCGCCCAAGCCACTCAGAGGTCCATCCTCACAGCATCACAAACAGAGCAGACCGACCCACACTATGTGGTGTAGCAAGCCGGGTTTATCTAAGCTCCCCAGGCATTGTCTACCCATCGATCCCCCTCCTAGTCCGATCGACCCACACTATGTGGTGCAGCAACCCGGGTTTAACTCGGCTCCCCTAGCATTGCCACCCATCGATCCTACCTTAACTGGATCAACCCACCCTAGTGGTGTAACAAACCAGGCGTATCTCGCACTAACCAGGCGTGCTACCAATTGATCATCTCAAAGCTAGGAGCTTCACCAAAGCCTCCTCACAATCATCACATCCATACATTCAGCACAACAGAAATCCGTTTTGCACATCATCAAAGCCACGGAGTCTTCTCCGGTTTACCCATGAACATCACCAATCCAGACTACCGGTCCAGATGGGCTTCACACAGCATGCCTACGCCGTACTCTATATTTTCGGCTCTAGATGCAGACACAACAAAGGAATCACTTCCGCGACCTACCTCTTGGTGGAGGATTCCAAGCACATATATAGAGAAATGACTTCGATGTCCAAGAAGGAGATCGTTACCCTTGAAGATCGCTTCGGCGCCATGAAGTAGCCAGATGGAAATCACCGCCTCGGCCTTGCCTTCACGAATCCGCTCTCAGATCTTCGCTCCGCACTCCGCAGCTCCGACAGCAGCTGGAAGACTCCTCCCTTCTCTCTCCCTTAGGCCTTTCTTCTTTCTCTCTCTTGGAATGAAGATGATGAAGAAGAAGATAATAAAAGAGGGTTTTAAATCCCCTTTTTTCGGCCTTCCCAACACCTGGACAAAGCCCAGCCACTGGATCCAGGAAGAGGGAAACAAACGGCTCAGATCTGGCCAGAAAACCCTGAACACGGCCTGACACGCCCTGTGACACGCCCGTGTCACAGGCCGTGTCCCCCTAAGCGGCAGACAACCGACTCAATCCAACCAGTACACGGCCGTGTGACACGCCCGTGTCACGTGCCGTGTACCCGACACGCCCTCAGACACGCCCGTGTCTGAGGCCGTGTTCCTCAACAGAAATAATCCCAAATCAACCCGACACTTCACACGGCCTGGCACACGGCTTGGCACACGCCCGTGTTCCTGGCCGTGTGCACCAGGACACACCCGTGTCCCGCAAACACGCCCTAACCCGAGACGTCGAGCTGAATTTGACGCCCACTGACACGCCCTGTGACACGCCCGTGTCACAAGCCGTGTCCTCACTGGAACTCGATACTCGACGATCGTCGCGTAACACTCGTCGAGCATACGACACGGCATCCGACACGGCCGTGTCCTGGGCCGTGTGCCCCTCTCGACGATGTCGAGCGAAAATCGTCGACACCAAGTTCGATCGTCGACACAACCTCGACACGCCCTGCGACACGCCCGTGTCGCAGGTCGTGTCAACTGACACGCCCTGGGACACGCCCGTGTCCCAGGCCGTGTCACCCATGCCTGAACCCGATTTTGCTCAAAATGATCCTCTTGACTTCGGGGTGTTACAATCCTCCCCCCTTCAGCAAATTTCGTCCTCGAAATTTGACTCCAAACAGCCAATTGGTCACAACATCACAAAATCATAGCCTCCGCACACACTAACAAACAGACAACACAACAAACATCCCTAACTTCCACTTGTGCACATTCAGCCACATAAAACCTCAAAACAAAACAACATAATTGATTTATCTCGTCACAAGCACAAGTGCACCAAACTATTATAGAGATCTACAACTATTTATGATGTACAGACATCACTATGGATGATTCATCAAGATCCGATTCCCGATTCAATCAAAAGTGATGCACATCAGCTATTATTCATCACACCGGATATCAAAACATAGTTTACATACACAACATTCAGAGCATCGACATGATTCACATCGCAGTTCACTTCCGCTCAGCCTCCCGATTTTGAAATTCGCGATTTAAAGATAAATGAAACGCTCGAGGCTGAATTTCACCAACTGAGCTTTGCGGCTCTTGCACTTCCATCGCATGCAATCTA
The DNA here is from genome assembly GCA_039583875.1 of Platanthera guangdongensis. NCBI lineage: Eukaryota > Viridiplantae > Streptophyta > Magnoliopsida > Asparagales > Orchidaceae > Platanthera > Platanthera guangdongensis. The sequence continues at coordinate 4,748,350 of CM077154.1, read as the reverse complement.
GGTTGCGTCCGGGGTGCAGATGATTCGACCACTGCTTTCCCTTTTTCTTCATATGACGCACCTGTCTTTTTCTCACTCCCTGGAGGGACATTCCAACAGAATTTTGCGATGTGTCCTTGCTGCCCACATTTATAACATATACGTGTATCCACACGTCCTGGCCCATACGTCGCCCCCGAAGAAACAGTCGACGGAGCTACGTCCACCGGCCTAAATCTTTTCTTCTCTTGTCGGCGAAACTCCGATTGATCTGGTGGTGACATTTTAAACTCTGACTTTTCCCTTGTCAGTCTCTTATTCTCTCGTACTCGCTTCATATCCTTCTCCAAGGCACGAGCTGTATCGACCAACGCCTGAAAGCCTTGGCTCACCGAACTCGGAAGTGCCAACCTCAATTCATCCCGCAAGCCGCCATAAAACCGATTTGTCTTTCGCGCTTCCTCCGCAAAGGTAGATCCCGCATATCTCCCCAATCTTGTAAACTCATGCAGGTAGGTATCAATATCTCGCTCACCCTGAACCAAACGGAGAAACTCATTTTCCATCGCAATCCTCTGCGACACTGGCACATACTTGGCTAAAAATAGTTGGGAGAATTCCTCCATTGAAATCTCCGTTAAACCTCGACCTGCCAAGTGGTGCACTTCAATTTCATCCCACCACAATCTCGCATCTCCTTCCAACAGAAAAGTGGCCAACAACACTTTCTGTTCCTCGACCGTCCTGATTGCGGTTAGGATCCTTTTTACTCTTGCCAACCAATCTTCTGCCTGCGTTGGTGAAAGCGCTCCACCAAACGTCGGTGGATGAAAGTGCATAAAACGTGACAAGGCATCGTCACTTGCTTGCCCTTCCACCACCTCGGCAGCATGCTCTTGCCTTCCACCAGGTCTTGCCTGTCCAGTTGGTTGTGCTTGTAACACTGTAAGCACTGTCTCCGCTACCACCCGTATGGCCTCTGCCGAGGGAGGCATCGGCGCTTCCACGGGTGCTGCACTTTCATCAGACCGCTGGGGCTCAGACGGCCCAGCTCCATCCCTCGCCACCTATCAATGTACAGAACACCATTAAATTCTTCCAAATCATAACGGTACTGGTACATTGGCTACACACGCACGCACATCATGTGCCTGACAGACATTCCTAGTGGACATTCATGAGTTCAATTATGTTCTCTCCTCCCAAACAATCTCAACCTGGCTCTGATACCACTTTGTAACGCCCCCACCTGTCACATGACATATAACGGTGGGTCCGGCCGGGGCCCCACGCCATATAGCACAGACAAGCGAAGGAATCACGTGTGGAAATCAAAATCTATGTGTGTCCTTAACTCATTCCATTTTAGCGCAGTATTTTTCTTGTTAACATGAACTCAAACCAGAATGCCCACCAAAATATAAATGCCACATTTATATAAAAACACCAGGAATGTATACAACTCACACACCCTGGCCTTATGGCCTTACAGGTTCCTCTTTACACAACAACAATTTCGTACATCGGCACGCAGGCCGGCCACACATAAAATCCAAACACAGCTCCTCACATAGCTTTCAAGGACTAAGCACACCAGGCTAGCCAATCCACTACTTCTTTCCAAACTGCAGCACCTGCAATTCATCATCCAAACCAACACAGAAAACAAAGTAACGGTCAGCATTGCTGACCCATTATAACGACCCTACCCCCTACCCGGGGTAGTGGTTCCTTCCCTGTATACAGTACTTCCTTTCTCATCAAGCATCAGCAAACATCACCAAATCCCATCATAGATAGATCATTCTCTTTATTCCACTAACTAACAAACACATCACATCACAAATGCTGGAGTCCACCAACGCTCAGTGCACTCAGGGCACCTTCTTGGCGTACCGGAATCCACCGTCGTACACCGCTGTCTCTCGAGGTTTTAACTTGTTGGTTGACCGGCCCTAGTCCACCAGCTCGCAGGCTGGCGACATCCCGCCCAAGCCACTCAGAGGTCCATCCTCACAGCATCACAAACAGAGCAGACCGACCCACACTATGTGGTGTAGCAAGCCGGGTTTATCTAAGCTCCCCAGGCATTGTCTACCCATCGATCCCCCTCCTAGTCCGATCGACCCACACTATGTGGTGCAACAACCCGGGTTTAACTCGGCTCCCCTAGCATTGCCACCCATCGATCCTACCTTAACTGGATCAACCCACCCTAGTGGTGTAACAAACCAGGCGTATCTCGCACTAACCAGGCGTGCTACCAATTGATCATCTCAAAGCTAGGAGCTTCACCAAAGCCTCCTCACAATCATCACATCCATACAATCAGCACAACAGAAATCCGTTTTGCACATCATCAAAGCCACGGAGTCTTCTCCGGTTTACCCATGAACATCACCAATCCAGACTACCGGTCCAGATGGGCTTCACACAGCATGCCTACGCCGTATTCTATATTTCCGGCTCTAGATGCAGACACAACAAAGGAATCACTTCCGCGACCTACCTCTTGGTGGAGGATTCCAAGCACATATATAGAGAAAGGACTTCGATGTCCAAGAAGGAGATCGTTACCCTTGAAGATCGCTTCGGCGCCCTGAAGTAGCCAGATGGAAATCACCGCCTCGGCCTTGCCTTCACGAATCCGCTCTCAGATCTTCGCTCCGCACTCCGCAGCTCCGACAGCAGCTGGAAGACTCCTCCCTTCTCTCTCCCTTAGGCCTTTCTTCTTTCTCTCTCTTAGAATGAAGATGAAGAAGAAGAAGATAATAAAAGAGGGTTTTAAATCCCCTTTTTTCGGCCTTCCCAACACCTGGACAAAGCCCAGCCACTGGATCCAGGAAGAGGGAAACAAACGGCTCAGATCTGGCCAGAAAACCCTGAACACGGCCTGACACGCCCTGTGACACGCCCGTGTCACAGGCCGTGTCCCCCTAAGCGGCAGACAACCGACTCAATCCAACCAGTACACGGCCGTGTGACACGCCCGTGTCACGTGCCGTGTACCCGACACGCCCTCAGACACGCCCGTGTCTGAGGCCGTGTTCCTCAACAGAAATAATCCCAAATCAACCCGAGACTTCACACGGCCTGGCACACGGCTTGGCACACGCCCGTGTTCCTGGCCGTGTGCACCAGGACACACCCGTGTCCCGCAAACACGCCCTAACCCGGGACGTCGAGCTGAATTTGACGCCCACTGACACGCCCTGTGACACGCCCGTGTCACAGGCCGTGTCCTCACTGGAACTCGATACTCGACGATCGTCGCGTAACACTCGTCGAGCATACGACACGGCATCCGACACGGCCGTGTCCTGGGCCGTGTGCCCCTCTCGACGATGTCGAGCGAAAATCGTCGACACCAAGTTCGATCGTCGACACAACCTCGACACGCCCTGCGACACGCCCGTGTCGCAGGCCGTGTCAACTGACACGCCCTGGGACACGCCCGTGTCCCAGGCCGTGTCACCCATGCCTGAACCCGATTTTGCTCAAAATGATCCTCTTGACTTCGGGGTGTTACAATCCTCCCCCCTTCAGCAAATTTCGTCCTCGAAATTTGACTCCAAACAGCCAATTGGTCACAACATCATAAAATCATAGCCTCCGCACACACTAACAAACAGACAACACAACAAACATCCCTAACTTCCACTTGTGCACATTCAGCCACATAAAACCTCAAAACAAAACAACATAATTGATTTATCTCGTCACAAGCACAAGTGCACCAAACTATTATAGAGATCTACAACTATTTATGATGTACAGACATCACTATGGATGATTCATCAAGATCCGATTCCCGATTCAATCAAAAGTGATGCACATCAGCTATTATTCATCACACCGGATATCAAAACATAGTTTACATACACAACATTCAGAGCATCGACATGATTCACATCGCAGTTCACTTCCGCTCAGCCTCCCGATTTTGAAATTCGCGATTTAAAGATAAATGAAACGCTCGAGGCTGAATTTCACCAACTGAGCTTTGCGGCTCTTGCACTTCCATCGCATGCAATCTAGGTTGCGTCCGGGGTGCAGATGATTCGACCACGGCTTTCCCTTTTTCTTCATATGACGCACCTGTCTTTTTCTCACTCCCTGGAGGGACATTCCAACAGAATTTTGCGATGTGTCCTTGCTGCCCACATTTATAACATATACGTGTATCCACACGTCCTGGCCCATACGTCGCCCCCGAAGAAACAGTCGACGGAGCTACGTCCACCGGCCTAAATCTTTTCTTCTCTTGTCGGTGAAACTCCGATTGATCTGGTGGTGACATTTTAAACTCTGACTTTTCCCTTGTCAGTCTCTTATTCTCTCGTACTCGCTTCATATCCTTCTCCAAGGCACGAGCTGTATCGACCAACGCCTGAAAGCCTTGGCTCACCGAACTCGGAAGTGCCAACCTCAATTCATCCCGCAAGCCGCCATAAAACCGATTTGTCTTTCGCGCTTCCTCCGCAAAGGTAGATCCCGCATATCTCCCCAATCTTGTAAACTCATGCAGGTAGGTATCAATATCTCGCTCACCCTGAACCAAACGGAGAAACTCATTTTCCATCGCAATCCTCTGCGACACTGGCACATACTTGGCTAAAAATAGTTGGGAGAATTCCTCCATTGAAATCTCCGTTAAACCTCGACCTGCCAAGTGGTGCACTTCAATTTCATCCCACCACAATCTCGCATCTCCTTCCAACAGAAAAGTGGCCAACAACACTTTCTGTTCCTCGACCGTCCTGATTGCGGTTAGGATCCTTTTTACTCTTGCCAACCAATCTTCTGCCTGCGTTGGTGAAAGCGCTCCACCAAACGTCGGTGGATGAAAGTGCATAAAACGTGACAAGGCATCGTCACTTGCTTGCCCTTCCACCACCTCGGCAGCATGCTCTTGCCTTCCACCAGGTCTTGCCTGTCCAGTTGGTTGTGCTTGTAACACTGCAAGCACTGTCTCCGCTACCACCTGTATGGCCTCTGCCGAGGGAGGCATCGGCGCTTCCACGGGTGCTGCACTTTCATCAGACTGCTGGGGCTCAGACGGCCCAGCTCCATCCCTCGCCACCTATCAATGTACAAAACACCATTAAATTCTTCCAAATCATAACGGTACTGGTACATTGGCTACACACGCACGCACATCATGTGCCTGACAGACATTCCTAGTGGACATTCATGAGTTCAATTATGTTCTCTCCTCCCAAACAATCTCAACCTGGCTCTGATACCACTTTGTAACGCCCCCACCTGTCACATGACATATAACGGTGGGTCCGGCCGGGGCCCCACGCCATATAGCACAGACAAGCGAAGGAATCACGTGTGGAAATCAAAATCTATGCGTGTCCTTAACTCATTCCATTCTAGCGCAGTATTTTTCTTGTTAACATGAACTCAAATCATAATGTCCACCAAAATATAAATGCCACATTTATATAAAAACACCAGGAATGTATACAACTCACACACCCTGGCCTTATGGCCTTACAGGTTCCTCTTTACACAACAACAATTTCGTACATCGGCACGCAGGCCGGCCACACATAAAATCCAAACACAGCTCCTCACATAGCTTTCAAGGACTAAGCACACCAGGCTAGCCAATCCACTACTTCTTTCCAAACTGCAGCACCTGCAATTCATCATCCAAACCAACACAGAAAACAAAGTAACGGTCAGCATTGCTGACCCATTATAACGACCCTACCCCCTACCCGGGGTAGTGGTTCCTTCCCTGTATACAGTGCTTCCTTTCTCATCAAGCATCAGCAAACATCACCAAATCCCATCATAGATAGATCATTCTCTTTATTCCACTAACTAACAAACACATCACATCACAAACGCTGGAGTCCACCAACGCTCCGTGCACTCACGGCACCTTCTTGGCGTACCGGAATCCACCGTCGTACACCGCTGTCTCTCGAGGTTTTAACTTGTTGGTTGACCGGCCCTAGTCCACCAGCTCGCAGGCTGGCGACATCCCGCCCAAGCCACTCAGAGGTCCATCCTCACAGCATCACAAACAGAGCAGACCGACCCACACTATGTGGTGTAGCAAGCCGGGTTTATCTAAGCTCCCCAGGCATTGTCTACCCATCGATCCCCCTCCTAGTCCGATCGACCCACACTATGTGGTGCAACAACCCGGGTTTAACTCGGCTCCCCTAGCATTGCCACCCATCGATCCTACCTTAACTGGATCAACCCACCCTAGTGGTGTAACAAACCAGGCGTATCTCGCACTAACCAGGCGTGCTACCAATTGATCATCTCAAAGCTAGGAGCTTCACCAAAGCCTCCTCACAATCATCACATCCATACATTCAGCACAACAGAAATCCGTTTTACACATCATCAAAGCCACAGAGTCTTCTCCGGTTTACCCATGAACATCACCAATCCAGACTACCGGTCCAGATGGGCTTCACACAGCATGCCTACGCCGTACTCTATATTTCCGGCTCTAGATGCAGACACAACAAAGGAATCACTTCCGCGACCCACCTCTTGGTGGAGGATTCCAAGCACATGTATAGAGAAAGGACTTCGATGTCCAAGAAGGAGATCGTTACCCTTGAAGATCGCTTCGGCGCCATGAAGTAGCCGGATGGAAATCACCGCCTCGGCCTTGCCTTCACGAATCCGCTCTCGGATCTTCGCTCCGCACTCCGCAGCTCCGACAGCAGCTGGAAGACTCCTCCCTTCTCTCTCCCTTAGGCCTTTCTTCTTTCTCTCTCTTGGAATGAAGATGAAGAAGAAGAAGATAATAAAAGAGGGTTTTAAATCCCCTTTTTTCGGCCTTCCCAACACCTGGACAAAGCCCAGCCACTGGATCTAGGAAGAGGGAAACAAACGGCTCAGATCTGGCCAGAAAACCCTGAACACGGCCTGACACGCCCTGTGACATGCCCGTGTCACAGGCCGTGTCCCCCTAAGCGGCAGACAACCGACTCAATCCAACCAGTACACGGCCGTGTGACACGCCTGTGTCACGTGCCGTGTACCCGACACGCCCTCAGACACGCCCGTGTCTGAGGCCGTGTTCCTCAACAGAAATAATCCCAAATCAACCCGACACTTCACACGGCCTGGCACACGGCTTGGCACACGCCCGTGTTCCTGGCCGTGTGCACCAGGACACACCCGTGTCCCGCAAACACGCCCTAACCCGAGACGTCGAGCTGAATTTGACGCCCACTGACACGCCCTGTGACACGCCCGTGTCACAGGCCGTGTCCTCACTGGAACTCGATACTCGACGATCGTCGCGTAACACTCGTCGAGCATACGACACGGCATCCGACACGGCCGTGTCCTGGGCCGTGTGCCCCTCTCGACGATGTCGAGCGAAAATCGTCGACACCAAGTTCGATCGTCGACACAACCTCGACACGCCCTGCGACACGCCCGTGTCGCAGGCCGTGTCAACTGACACGCCCTGGGACACGCCCGTGTCCCAGGCCGTGTCACCCATGCCTGAACCCGATTTTGCTCAAAATGATCCTCTTGCAGCTCAACTGGTGATGAGAGTTGAAAGAACTCTATAGTTAAGTGTGCTCAGGCTGGAGTAGTACTGGGATGGGTGACCTCCTGGGAAGTCCCCGTAGTGCGGGCTTGACTATCGAGTTTACCTCATCAAAGGGAGGCTGTGGCCACCAACAACCCGCCCGTGGAGGGAGAGGGGTTGGGGTGCTTGGGCTGCAGCCCGGTAGCGTCGCCTAGAGCGGAGCCGTGACGCGGTCATGTTGGATCGGCTAGGGACGTTACAAGTGTAGCACAAAACATGATCTTTAGTACCTTTCAGGTATCTCAACAGCCTATCTAGGACTTCCCAATGCTTTTTGCCTGGATTACTGGTAAAACGACTTAGCATGCTAACCGAAAAAGCAATGTCTGGTCGAGTACAACTTGTGACATACATGAGACTACCAATTATCTTGGAATACCTAACTTGATCAATGCAGGTCTTTACATTAGGACTCAACTTAATATTATAATCAAATGTTGTCTCAATCGGCCTACAATTATCATATCCTTAGGTAGAAAGAAGTTTCTCAATATAATGAGCCTGAATAAGAGTAACTCGACCCTTATCAACTCTAACCTTCATACATAATAGGGTATTTATAGGACCAAGATCCTTCATGTCAAAGACTTCTGCAGAGTGGATTTAATATCTCTAACTGCAGCAAGATCTGACCCCAGAATCAACATATTATCCACATATAAACATATGATGACTATTCAATTCGACAATGAGCGGTGATAAAGGCATTTGTCTGAAAGACTGTACTGGAATCCGAGGCTCTTTACCACCTGGTCAAAGTTCATATGCCACATCTTAAGCGCTTGTTTAATCATATAGATTGATTTATCTAATTTGCATACTTTGTCTTTTTGATCTTTCTGCACATAACATTCAGGTTGAGCCATATAGATCTCTTCATCAAGCTCTTCATTTAAGAAGATTGTTTTCACATCCATCTGATGAACTACAAAGTTCTTGATAGATGCTAGGGCCAGAAGAATCCTTATAGTCAATAGGTGATACACAGGTGAATAAATATCAAAATAGTCTATTCCCCCTGTTGTTTATAATCTTTAGCTACAAGACGCGCTTTATACTTGGCTATAGACCCATCACTATGTAGTTTCTTCTTCAATACCCACTTGTAGGGGTGAGCATGAAAAATCGCAAACCGCAAAAACCGTCAGCACCGCAAAAACCGCACCACGTAGTTTAGGTGCGGTGCGCTTTTAAACTTTTACAAACCGAGCGCGGTTCGGTGCAATGCAGTTTTTGGATTTTGAAAAACATAAAAACCGCACCGCACCGAATATTTTGTGTATTTAATTTTTTATAATTATGTGACGTCACATTTAAGTATATTAAGTAAGAGTTGATATATTTATACGATATATTACCGTTAGAGTTATTATAATTTGGTGAGATATTTTGCTGAATCATCTCTTCCACACACACTATAGTGGAATAAAAGCTTAAAACTATAAGAAAAACATGATGTACATATTAGTGGGAATATTCCAAGATATGACACAATGGAGACAAATGATCCATATAGCCGACCACACTATAGTGGGATAAATGTTTGAGTGTTGTTGTATCTCTTCCACACATAGACAACTTGAATATCAAATAGAACAGTCTCTTATTTTTAATAATCCAAATTTAAATAAAATATTGCATAAAAATGTTGATATATAAGAATGAATCTCCTGTAACAAAGTTTAGTGTGAAAATATTTATTTATAAAACATGATATTCATAAAATATTATATAGTTCATAAGTTGGTATGACATCTCCAAAACAAAGACAAATAAATGCATCAAAATTTATGAAAATGAAATCACCTGTTATAATAAAATGATGTAATTTAATACAATAAAGAGAGAAAAACAACAAAACATAAAAGAACTAATAAATTAACAGTATTCATAGTTCTGATGCTTACCTGTAGTCTATTTAAAATACATGTTAAAAATCGCACCGAAACCGCAACCACACCCTCAAAAAACTGCAGCGAACCGAAACCGCACCGCATAATTTCGGTGCGGAGCGGTTTTGCTCGGGCAAAAACCGATCCCTTACGGTGTAGTTGCGGTTTGGGCCAAAACCACACCAAACCGTACCGTGCACACCCCTACCCACTTATATTCTAGGACTTTAGCGCCTTTCGGCAAGTCAACTAGATGTCAAGTATTGTTATGTAGCAGCGAGTCCATCTCGTCATCAATGGCTTCTGCCCACATCAACGAGTCTCTAAATCTCATTGCTTCCTGGTAGGAGAATGATTCATCCTCTAAGTGGTAGGTGACGAAATTCTCACTAAAATTCTTAGGGATTATCTCTCTTGTAGATGCTCTAAGTGGAACGTGTTCCACCTCTAGAGGTTGGGGAGCAGTACTAGAAGGGCCAGCTTTAGGTTCTACGATATATTCTGATATCATATCATTAGACTCGGAAATAGACAAACCATGATTCTTGACAAATTTATCTTCATAGAATATGACATCTCTAGACTCAATCATGGTATTCGTGGATAGATCAAGAAATCTGTCGGCTGCACTATCTTCTGCACTACCTAGATAGACGCATGTTGTCGTCCTAGGTCCCACCTTAGGCCTCTTAAGGTCTTGTATACGCACATAGACAATACAACCCCAAGTCTTTAGATTATCGTATCTACAAGGATGACCGTGCCACAACTCGTATGGGGTAGAAGTGAGCTGAGAATCAGGCACTCTGGTTTGAATGTGATTTGCAGCATAAACTGATTCTCTCCAAAAGGAATTAGGCATGCAGCGGTTAGGAGCATAGAGTTCAACATTTTTATTAAAGTTCTATTCTTACGCTCGACAACATCATTTGACTGAGGTGAGTAAGGAGCTGTGGTTTCAAGGATTATTCCCTCAGAGGCATAGAATTCCTTGAACCCAGTAACAGTGTATTCTCCTACTCGATCACTTCTAAATCTTTTAATTTTCAGGTTTAACTGATTTTCCACATGCGACTTGAAGGTCTTAAATGTCTCAAAAGCTTCATCTTTCGATTTTAATAGATACATACGACAATATCTAGAAAAATCGTCTATGAATGTAATCAGATACTTCCTTCCCCCTCTAGTGACGTGACTATGAAAATCACAGAGGTCTAAATGTATCAATTCAAAAAGTTTCGTGCTCTTAGAAACCGATTTGAATGGCTTTCTAGTGATTTTGGTTTGAGCACACATCTTGCACTTATCAAATTGAATGGACAGATCTAAGGGGATGTTATGATTTTTAGCTAGATCTAGCATGTTCCTATAGTTTACACGTACAAGTCTGTTATGTAACAACTTAGGATCAATAAGGTTCAAACTTATTTGGTTAATTCTATCATTGTTTAAGCTAAGTCTATACATTCCGTTGATCAGGTGCGCACATCCAAAATAATGTGAATTGATCGTTAAGGTCATTCTACCGTTTTGAGTTGTGAAGGACATCCCAGCCTTATCTAACAGACTCATCAAAATCAGAGTTTTAGTTAAAGAAGACACTACTTTAATATTATTCAAAAAAAGAATTTTACCTGATGAGAGGACCAGCTCAGCTTTCCCAGCATGGGTCACATTGGTCTCTCCTCCATTACAGTTCTCTACCTTCTACTAGGCCTCCTTGACCTCAGTGAGTAAACCTCTGTTATTTGTCACATGACATATAGCACCCGTATCCAGCCACCACTCAGAGGACGAACTGCGGTGACTGCTTCCGATCATAGCCACGAAGGACTTGGGATTTGAGGCATCTACCAGCATGTTCGCCATATTTGTGGGGCTTCCTCCTATTTCTTCTTCTTAGGAGCCTTAAAATCAACAACGCCCAGTGACCCCACTTGCGCAGTAGTGGAACTTGTCCCTCTTCTTTTTAAAAGAGGGCTTTTTAGGCTCCAACTGTGCAGAGGCTTCACCTTTAGGTGCTGATGGCTTCCATCAAGGCTTGCTGGGTCGAGAAATGAAGTTGATAGCATGTGAGGACTGACCACTTAGTTCCAAACTCTTGTCAGTGATATTTTGATCCTCAATATGAATGAACCTTTTGAGTTCATCCAATGCGATCTTTTCCTTCAGCCTGTGAATTTCAGTCTTGAAGGTCAACAACTCAGGAGACAACTTGCTAAGAAATAGACACACAAAGAGATTATCCGAGATGTCAGACTTATCGTCTGCCAACTTGAGACGCAGGCTCTCCAGTTCAACTATTTGAGAGGTGATTGACGAATTTAAATTAAATTTTGAAGTGAAGAGTCTCTCCCTAAAGAGAGTCCTCGACAACCCCTCTTCCATATGGAAGTGCGCATTTATGCGATCCTAAATCTCCTTTGCATTCTTATGACCGATGTAGGTCAGAGCGAGCCTAGGGTTCAGTGAATTTAGGAGGTAGTCCCTACAAAAGTATTTTTCCTTTCTCCACTGTAATTCGTTCACGTCCTCTTCGGTAGTGGCAAAGTCACTCAGGACCGTGTAGAAAATTCACGTTCCTTCATACCAAGTTGGACGTGCAGCTTCCAAGCGTGGAAATCGAAGAGGTCGAACGACTGTAGCTTGACGATATCGTAGGAGGCAGCCTTCGGCATCTCACTAAAGCTAGAATAGTAACAACCAGAAAGAAGTCACCTGAATCGCACAGAGACGGGGCACGGGTCTTCGGATCCAATCCAGATGTGTGTTTTCTCCTCCTCTCCGGCTGAGCACGGTTGGCAAAGCAAGTACTAAACAGTGGAAATCCACTTCTAATCGAAATGCTCCACTAGAAGGAAACACAAAAGAGACTATCAGATCAACTGGATGAGGCAACAGATCTAGCGATAGAGAGTCCAGAACTTCTTCTTGGATCTCTTGGTGAAGGAAAGCCCAGAACTTCTTCTTGCAAAGAGTACTGGATCTCTTTCTCCCACAAACAAGAACTGGGAAGAAATCATGATCCACTGGAAATGACCTGATCTACAAACGATAAAGAAATAATCCTCTCTGGTGATGTTACTGGTGGTTTGCGACCACTTGCGGCTACCGATCTAGAAAACAGCAGCAGCCAAATAACAACCGATCAAGGAGATTTCAGCAGATCTAAGCGGCGACGATGCTTCACGACTACTTCCCGATGAACTGGTCAGGGTTCGCAAAAATGAGCGACAGTAAAGAGAATCACGAAATAAAGGAGCGCCAACAATAGTAGATCTGGCGATCGAATCTGGACAGGAGGCGCTTGCTGGCGCAGCTTCTTTCCGACCTATTTGAAAGTCCACCTAGTGTCGGCTATGTGCACCTATGGGGGGGGGGGAATAGGTGACGTGTGGTTCTTTTGCGGAATTCACAGATGTACCTGCACAATAAAAGCAACAAACACAGAACACAGAATACACAGCAAATTTATAGTGGTTCCCCGACTTGGGTACATCCACTTTCCCCCTTCGACCTATCTCCCCAACAAGGGACGACTCAGTCACTTCTCCAACGGGATTGAAATCCAATCCCTTCACGAACGGAAGGAGCCCTTCCACACGTGAGAGTCAACACTCCCACAAATCGGGTTGCACCCAACCCTTACACCGCGGAACAAAAGTTCCTTTACAATAAAATAAAAGTAGAATGTACACGTGATACAAACTTCTCTTGGAGACACCGGTGTTCCTCTTTGGTCGACGACGTGTTCTTGAAGTCGATGAAGAGTCTACGACCTTGGTCTTGCTTGGAGAAGATCTCCCCGGAACCGGCGGCGGCACACGAGCGACGGCTAGCTTCGGGATCGGCGGCTACGAAGAAGAGCAGCTGCTGAACTTGGAGATCCAAACTTCGTAGCGAAGCAAGCTAGGTCTACCAACGGTCACTCTAGGATCAGTCGTCTCGATCGATTCGGACGGGGGAATTTTTCCCGGTCAACGAATCGAGAGACAAGAGATCTCCGGATAGACGCGTGAGACACAAGCCTTGCTAAGCTTCTGTCACCGGGAGATCGGGAAGAGGAACGATCAGCAGCGGCGACCACTTGACGCGAGCGGCGGCGGCAGAGCGGAGCGAGTTCGCGGATTTAGGGTTACGTAGCCGCTCGTTTTTCTTTTTTCTCTTATCCGTACTCTACTGTTCAAAAATACTCACGTATTATACTGTAGTATTCTCAAATATGACCGTTTGTGGGACCCACAAAAGAAATCCCCCAAAATCCGGTTCAAATAAGTCCAGAAGCAGAATCCGGTCCAGCAGCATTCTGAGAAAAACGCCAAGTAAAAATCGGCGAGAATCGCAGACGATTCTCGACGAATCGGCGAGAATCACCAAGTAGATTCTCGACGATTCGTCGAGAATCGTTTTGTGATTCTCGTCGAATCACTTTTCGATTCTCAACGAATTGGACTTGGTATTCATGGGCTGGGTGCATGACCACTGGTTCGGCGAGAATTACAAGTGATTCTCGCCGAATCTTGCTTGGCACCATTTTGAGATGGCCAGAAGAAGTCGGCGAGAATCACTGATGATTCTCGTCGATCGGCGAGAATCACCAAGTGATTCTCGCCGATTCGGCAAGAATCACTTGGTGATTCTCGTCGAATTTGCCTTGGACGATTTTTCGTCTTCCACTTAGGAGCTGCTCCTTGATCCTCCATGCTCCTTGTCTTCTCTTGTATATGAGCGGTCCTGTACTTGAAAGTAAGTGCACTCCATAGAGAGAGTACACATAGGCCAACACACTGATCTGCTCAACGAGGGATTACGTCGTGCAGACCCGTGTATATTGACCTACTGCACCCTGACATTGGTGTGCACTTAGCGTGGAGAAACTGCAAGTACAACTTGAAATGTTTCATCAAATACATTGTGAATTCATCTTAGCTTGACAGGGGGCTTCCTCAAATCTAGGTAATCGTGGATACAATACCCAACAATCTCCCCCTATTTGACGAAGCCAAAACCCTACTAGCTAAGATGAATAACACCTATCAAATAATAATTATTGCATTTACAAATTAATATGCCACACAAGGTAATAAATGCAATTAGAGCAGGACTTGAGTCATTCACACATTCAAGAATATATATATATATATCAAGAGAAATATATTCACATATAAGTCAGAATTGTTCACACGACAGTAATAATGGTTAAATGTTCTTAATACACCGTGACCAGCTATAATATAATGACTATTTGTCCTTAGCTCCGTCACCCTTAAGAGTTTGCGCCAAGTACTTTTTGCTCTGCCTTTCCATGTATTCCTTGGGCTTTGGGTAGTATCTAGGAGGAGCAACTTTGTCAGGATCCTTGTTGTTTCTGAAGAAAATGTTGCGTTTCGCCTCGAATGCTTTGTGCGTCTCCCATTCATATTGGCTATAAACTTCATTTCGATTTATCTCTCCTCTTTCTTGCAGCAGGAATGTGTCTAGGATGATGCTTCTTGAGACTGGGCTCCACCTTTCGTTTCTTACCTCCTCCTCACTTAGTCTGATCCTCTTTGAGTTGGTGTCTCCTTTGATGTCCCTTCCTGAATTTTCCTCTTTCCCCTTGCTTTAGCTAAGGCCTCCTGGTCAAACATGCTTCTCAGCTTAGATTTGGAGATGGCCCTAGCGTCAGCTTCATCAGTGAAAATATCAGCAACACTTGTACTTACATTCTCAGCAATATGTACTTCCTCGGCAGCCGTAGAAGTCTCAGGAGCCTGAGCACCGGCAGGTTGGTCAGGTAGGACGACTCCTAACGTGCCCCGTGCCTGTTGTAGCATCCACCAGCAACTCTCATAGACGTAGTTGCTTGATTTCACAAAGTTTGCATCCATGCTTTTCTGGAGCTCAGCCATCTTAGCGATATACTCCTTCTCCCCCTTTTTGGCTTCTTCAGCTATGCAATTGACATATGAGTGCAAGGAGTCATCAATATGCTTCGTTGTCTTGGTGAATTCATTGACCAGGGTCTGCTGATTTGCATTTAAAGTGACCATATTTCCATCAAATTTCTGAATATTGTTGGCCACAACGTGTGCGTTCTGATCGAACAACAGCCAGAGTATCTGTATTCTTTTTCAGACCGGCCATTAGGAGTGTGACAGCTGTGCCGGCCGCAGTATACTTTTCTTCGAATTTCTTTTCCATCACATCCAGCTTATGGTTGATTTCCACCATATTCTTCAGCATGAGATCTTCAGAAGTCTTAATCTCTTGCAGCATTGTCTTCTGAGATTTATCAAAATAGGTTTTAAGCTCATTCACGATTCCCTGAATTATGTATGTACGGTGTGAATGGCTAGGTCATCGCGTAATGGGATAGCCGGAGGCACTTCTTGGCCTTGCTCTGGCTCGGCAGTAGATGCATCAGTAGAGCTGGATACCATCACAGTCTCTATGGGAGGAATGTTGGTGGTCTCATTTACCTCCCCCTCCACTGGTGCAGACTTATCAGTAGGAGGTTCATTAGTATCCGGAGACTCAAACACTTCATGGCCCTCATTCACAGCGTCCTCTCCGTCTGCATCCAAAAATTCATCCACATCAGCAGCTTCTTCCTCTTCTTGATCAGCAGAGTCCAGTGTCTCAGCTGCAGTTCCTTGAGTGTGTCTGTTCAGGACCTCCTCATCCTCCATCCCAGGTTCACTTTCTGCATGGACTTCGGCCACCGCATCCCTGGCCACCTGGGCGATGTCAGATATTATATCCATCTGAGAGGGTAGAGTCTCCCCCTCGATTCCTGCAGTCACAGTATCAGGAATTTCACGGGGGGAGGATGCTGGAGAAACTTCCTCTTGCTCTTCTACAGCCGGCTGCCCGATGCGCCGCTCCCATCGGTCGGTCAAACACAGTCGCATCCATCTTTTCAAGTAATGTAGAGGAACTCCTTTGCTCATGTCGAATCTGTCTCCGTTGATCTGGTTAAGATAAAGACTGATAATGCGGCCGAAGCTTGGAGTGCCCAGAGTATCCTTGATCTTTTGAAACATCAACTCTCCCCAGTTGAACCGCTTCTGCAGACCACGGCTATGAGAATTTTGAACATATCTCCGGAGATATGATCATGGGAACCTGGCTTACAGATGAGTACTTTTCCTATGATGTCGGATAGGAGCTTCCCTTCTTCATTCATCTCTTTTCGTTTTACGGACCGAGTGCCTCTGGGTAGACCGCAGAACAGGAGGGTTCTGGCTTTGTCCTCGTCCTTCAAATAGTCTTCCTGCTCCGCACTTGAGAGCTGCAGGTAGCGTGTTAGCTTACTGGCAGACATCTTTACTTTAGTCCCCGCCACCTTACTCTTGATGATGGAGTCTCTGTTTCGAAGCCTTGCTGTAGAAAAGAATTCCAGCACTTCTTTGTCTAAGACTTTGCAAGGATGCTCCAATACGAAGGTTAGTCCGGCTTCTTCCAGCATGAGAACGATGTTCCGGAACTCGTCCGAGGCATGAGAGAAACCAGTGCGAACCAGTTCGCAACCAGAAATCAAGCCTGCAGTCGTCCTTGGGGCCATTGAGGATCTAAACGGAAGCCCGACGCCAAGCATTAGTGTATATTCAAAAGAAGGCATCACATGGTTCGGCCTTGGAGCCAGTGAGGAGGAGGTTACCTAAGGGCTTCGGTGGAAGAGAGTTGGTGAGCTTCGGGAAGAGCTTCGGCGGAGGGATGAGTATCCCGTGGGGTACGACCTAGTTAGAATCTCACGGGAGCTTCGGGAGTTGGTGAGCTTCGGGAGAAGAAGATCACACGCACAGAAGCGATTCGACTGGGTCGACGAGAACTTCGGAGGGCTGCGGGAGTCGGCGAGTTCACGGAAGAGCACTTGCGCGAGGAAGGCGGGGGCGTCCAGAGGTTTCCTGCGCGAGTCGAGAGGAAGGTGAACAGGCGGAGTTCTTTCGGCGGGATTTATAGGAATCGTCGGATTCGGGGGAAGCCGAGCGGTCGCGAGTTTCTTCGACGGGATTCAGCGAGATTCGTCTAATTGGGGTTCTAATACCGTTTGTCTAATTCGGCGAGATATAAAATGATTCGGCGAGATTCGGAGTATATATATTGATGTTTTTCTTGACTACTTTGGGAAGCATTGCACCATTTTAGATTTTCCGATGTCAAGTCACTAAAAAGGAATGATAAATGCAAGTATATTCTAAAGTCAATCTAGTTGAATTTACTGAGGTTTTTGCAAAGTCTTCTAAATGTCAATTGTATGTTGTCGAAATTTACAACGACATGTCCTCGAATGTCATGTTGATACAGGATTAATACATACATGTTTGTTATAACGACACTTTATTAGGATTAGAACGAGACCTCGTCAGACCCTTCTTGGTGTCAACTGTGATGTGTCAAAATCGCAATGACATATCTTTGTTATCCTTTTTATCGATGTGTAATGGTTTGCATGTCGCGTGATAATTTCTCCTTAAAGGTGCACACATATATGAGAAGCATGAGTATGCTTATACACAAGGATAAAAAAAATATATATATATATATTTAATTTGAATGAGGATGCATCATGACACAAGGTCCTTGAACTGATCAAAGGTACCTGGGATAAGGAGAGTCATCGTCTTAGTCCCACAGGTAGAACATATCAGTTGCTTACAGTGATTATGCTCAGCAGGTGGCGCGTCTGTTATTGTAGACGCTTGTTCCAAGTTAGCCTTGAGCCACGTACTGTCTAGTTCCAAGTATTCACGGGGATCTAGACTACCCTACAAAACAGAATAACTTTACCTAGGAACCCAAATCATATTGGGCCCTAGGTTTCTATTAGCATGAACACGCACTGCCTTCCTTGAGAAAACCTGTTTGGAAGACTGCCTCTGTCCCTATAATGTGGAGAAGCCCTGCTGTGGGCACAGAGAGGTTGTGCCAACAGTCGATGGCAAGTGTCCCACTTTGCCGCAGCACCAACAAGAGTGAATGTTGTATCGCCGTTTTTGACCTGATCTAGTGACTGATGTAGTCACGGTCCTAGGTCTCAAGGGGATAGGGCATGTTCTTGTTGCACAGATTCCTCTTCCATCGAGGCATGATGAGGGGTGGAAGAATGCATGATGTGAGCGTTATGAGGCCGAGAAGGTGGTGCCATTCTTTCAGGCATCTTCCTTGCTGAGGCTCCATGACGCCTGACATCATGATTTCTATTCTCCCTACCCGTGTCCTTGAATGGAGAGAATTCTTCTTTGAACCAGGACCTGCAGATCCACACTTTGTTGTGGCAGTGCCGTGAATACAAAGGGCTCAGACTGAGCCTAGGTATTTCTTCAAGGGTGGTCATGATGCCTCTTGCACTAGGACATTTCCACATGGGGACAACTCACCTTACAGTGACCACGATTATTCCTGTGTTCATACCTGAAGGCATGATGAGTTGCCTCCCGCTTGGAGTTGGAGGTCGGAACACCGTTTCCCCATTTCTCATCCCTGGATAATCCGGGAGATCCACCCGGTTCTTGTTTTCTCTTTATAGCATCAACTTTGGAGAAGTTGGATACTATACGTTTCTCATTTTCTAGACTATTCTCTAGAGCTGAGATCTTAGAGTCCTTGACCTTGTTGGACGCCAATTGGAGAACCAACAAGATCTTCAGTTGAGCAATCTCTCGAGCTTGCTCCTTAGCAAGTAGATTGCTTTCCGGAAGGGCTCTCTTCAGGGAATCAGTATTTTCTGGAGGGGAGCAGCTTCTGTCTTCAGAGAAGTCAAAAGATAGGGGACAGGATGAAGATGATACCTGCTCATCTGGGTTATTGTCATTAGAATCAGTGATCAATGGTTCTTCCTCGTCGGAGCTGCTTTCCTCACTATCTTCTTCAGTCTCTGACAAGGATACTGGAGCTCTATGCAATCCGAAGGATCCTTGCAATCATCTTCAGAAGTGATTACCCCCACATATGCTTCATCCTCAGATTGGCAGCAAATTTCAGCTTCCTCTGACCCCCCCATCAGCTCTGAGATCATCATCCATAGAGATTTAGCCGTTTTACATTTTTCCAACCTGGAGCGAGAGGCTCCAGGACCAGACATCCATAATAATTTGTCGAATCCTCTGGTCCAGTTGGAAAAAATGAGAGTTCCATCTCTGTCATCTCAGGAATGCACATGGGCACTTGTGTCCCCGAGTCGGTGGTCTTCATAGGGATGAATGGACCCTCTTCTAGGATGAGGGATGCTCGTGGATCGATGGCATCCAGGTGAAATAACACTCTCATCCTCCAGATAGGATAATAACCTTTGTGCAAGCAGGGAGTTTGAGTGGCAATACTCATATATCCAGATCCATGCTTCTGACACTGGTGGCAGGATTCACCTCAAGGTGTTAGCCTTTTTGTTGAGGAACCTGGCTCTGATACATTGAAAGTCCACCTAGTGTCGGCTATGTGCACCTATGGGGGGGGGGAATAGGGACTGTGGTTCTTTTGCGGAATTCACAGATGTACCTGCACAATAAAAGCAACAAACACAGAACACAGAATACACAGCAAATTTATAGTGGTTCCCCGACTTGGGTACATCCACTTTCCCCCCTTCGACCTATCTCCCCAACAAGGGACGACTCGGTCACTTCTCCAACGGGATTGAAATCCAATCCCTTCACTAACGGAAGGAGCCCTTCCACACGTGAGAGTCAACACTCCCACAAATCGGGTTGCACCCAACCCTTACACCGCGGAACAAAAGTTCCTTTACAATAAAATAAAAGTAGAATGTACACGTGATACAAACTTCTCTTGGAGACACCGGTGTTCCTCTTTGGTCGACGACGTGTTCTTGAAGTCGATGAAGAGTCTACGACCTTGGTCTTGCTTGGAGAAGATCTCCCCGGAACCGGCGGCGGCACACGAGCGGCGGCTAGCTTCGGGATCGACGGCTACGAAGAAGAGCAGCTGCTGAACTTGGAGATCCAAACTTCGTAGCGAAGCAAGCTAGGTCTACCAACGGTCACTCTAGGATCAGTCGTCTCGATCGATTCGGACGGGGGAATTTTTCCCGGTCAACGAATCGAGAGACAAGAGATCTCCGGATAGACGCGTGAGACACAAGCCTTGCTAAGCTTCTGTCACCGGAGATCGGGAAGAGGAACGATCAGCAGCGGCGACCACTTGACGCGAGCGGCGACGACGGAGCGGAGCGAGTTCGCGGATTTAGGGTTACGTAGCCGCTCGTTTTTCTTTTTTCTCTTATCCGTACTCTACTGTTCAAAAATACTCACGTATTTATACTGTAGTATTCTCAAATATGACCGTTTGTGGGACCCATAAAAGAAATCCCCCAAAATCCGGTTCAAATAAGTCCAGAAGCAGAATCCGGTCCAGCAGCATTCTGAGAAAACGCCAAGTAAAAATCGGCGAGAATCGCAGACGATTCTCGACGAATCGGCGAGAATCACCAAGTGATTCTCGACGATTCGTCGAGAATCGTTTGTGATTCTCGTCGAATCACTTTTCGATTCTCAACGAATTGGACTTGGTATTCATGGGCTGCATGACCACTGGTTCGGCGAGAATTACAAGTGATTCTCGCCGAATCTTGCTTGGCACCATTTTGAGATGGCCAGAAGAAGTCGGCGAGAATCACTGATGATTCTCGTCGATTCGGCGAGAATCACCAAGTGATTCTCGCCGATTCGGCGAGAATCACTTGGTGATTCTCGTCGAATTTGCCTTGGACGATTTTTCGTCTTCCACTGAGGAGCTGCTCCTTGATCCTCCATGCTCCTTGTCTTCTCTTGCATATGAGCGGTCCTGTACTTGAAAGTAAGTGCACTCCAATAGAGAGAGTACACATAGGCCAACACACTGATCTGCTCAACGAGGGATTACGTCGTGCAGACCCGTGTATATTGACCTACTGCACCCTGACATTGGTGTGCACTTAGCGTGGAGAAACTGCAAGTACAACTTGAAATGTTTCATCAAATACATTGTGAATTCATCTTAGCTTGACAGGGGGCTTCCTCAAATCTAGGTAATCGTGGATACAATACCCAACACTATTGTTGGAGTCAGCAGAATCTACACGGAAGTGGCCGGACCACGAAATCAGAAACGACGCTCTGCAAACAGCGACGACGGAGGCACTAGATCCGACAACACGCGAAATCGATCTCTTCCCTCACGACCTTAACGCCTTTGCTCTTCCAGATTTGATATAGGAAGCCCAGATCTGCGATGATGATGGCGATGGGAAGAATAACGACGCCTGGAGAAACTCGGGAGCGGCGCCAAATCGCAATCTGGAGAAGAATGTGACGGCGAAATCGCTCAGAGCGGTGGATTCGTGAAATCGCAGGAAACCCTAGCGGAGCACATTAAAACTACTTTGAGAATGTAAGAGGGCCCCGCTCAAAGGATTCTACGAATACCACATCTATGTATGGAATGAGTATTTATAGTACTTCCAGCATAGAGCAAGACTCTAGTATGACACGAACCCGTAAGCCTATTCCGAGTCGGTCTAACTCACGAGCGGGCATATATATAAATATCTAAAAAATGGAAAATGTTAATGAATGTTACAACTGAGGTACACTTCAACATAGAGTTCAATCAACTACTTATTAGCTATGCAGAAAAATACCCAAAGGTATTCTCCTATGTTGTTAGCACATGGATTGAGCCCTATAAGGAGTACTGTCTCCTCTTGGATAGACAAATTCTTACACCTAGGAAATGTTACTATAGATCGAGTAGAAGGTGGACTCTCTCAACAAAAAAAAATATTTGGGGGTATCTATTGACAACTTAACAACCGTTTGGAAAAAGCTTGATCAAAAATGATTAACTTACAATATAATGAAATAAAGAGGTCCTTTGGGCATAGTGCGATTCAAGTTAGCACTTTATTTACGGGTCCATTATACACAAATCTTGTTTGTTGCGTATAAGTTAGTGCACTTTAAATTCATACAAGAGGAAGAAGACAAATTGTGGTCCTCAAACTATTGTCAAGTATGAGAGTGTGCACACAAAAATAGGTATTCTATGGGATTGCCTTGTGCCTATGAGTTAGTCTCATATATTACTCAATCAACTTCATTCCCTTTATGCATGATAGACCCTCATTGGAAGCAGTTATCATTGAAGGAAACATGTGAGATGCATTTTTCAAATGATATTGCATCTGATTTTGAAGGAATTAACAAAATGTTTAATAAAACTACTATGGATCAAAGACAAGAAATAAAAAAAAGTTGAGGGAGTTAATGGATCTAACTTCAACACAAATGATAGAGTCAAGTGTTCCATTAAGCTTAAAAGAAAGACAGAGGGGAGCTACACAAAATTTAAAGATGACTCTAAATCTACAAAACACGACCCATCTTTTTTTGAGCATTTTTGATGTCTGAAAATATAGTGGTGCAAAACAAATCTCAAAGAAAACGGTGGTAAGGGAAAACGGGCTATCAACTAAGGAAAAATACACTAACTTCGACACAACTTTTCTTTATTGAAGTTTGTAAGCAATTTCCAACATTTTTGGCGGAGCACATCGAAGAGGTATTCAATGTAATTGGTGATGGCCATTGTGGTTTCCGTGTTGTTGCTCGAGCATTAGAAATGAGTGAAAATTGGGCACAAGTGAGGTTAGATCTTATCAATGAACTCAAGGTTAAAGCGAGCATGTATGTTGAAAGTTATGGGGAGGAAAGATTGCAAGAGTTGATGTCTTCTCTTCAATGTATGGAAATACCAACACCCCCAAATAAATGGATGTCAATACCAGATTTTGGACTTGTGGTAGCTTCATGCTATAATATAGCTTTTATCCAACTTTCAAAGTTTCAAAGCCTCACTTTTCTACCGTTGAATTCACCGCCGCCACCAACACAAATGCTAGCTGCAATGAGTTACATAGATGAAAATCATTTTGTAAATTTGGTGATGCATGAAGGATGTCCACTACCTCGTATTATCTCATCTTGGAAAAAGTTCTGTGATCCAATTGCAAGCACATGGAGGACAAATACATTGCATGAGTACAAATTTCAAATCAACAAATATCCACAACATGCGAGGTAGTAGATTTGAGTGTCTTCTAAAGTATAAATTATTTTTTAGATTTTTGAAGTTTAAATTCTTATGTAACAAAGAATTTGATTCAATCAAATATCTAAAATTTATTCATTGATTGCAGGTTCACTTTACTTGGCGAAAAAGGCGAATGCCAAGATTTTTTGAAGGATTTAACAGTTTTATATCTTGAAATACCTATTTTTAGTAATGTTTCTTAATATAAGATGTAATATAGGTTCTTCTAATATAATATTAAATGTCTGTATATAAGAAAATTAAGTTTGATTCTTTTTTTTAAATTTTTCATTGGTCTGCATATAACAACTCGGTGTACATATAGCCGGTTTTGAATTAAAATGCTTTGTATATAACCATGATTTGTATATAGCCAAACGTGATCTATATGTAACAATGACCTAAATTAATGATATGCTACAACGTCTCCAACATTTCCGGAAAGTTTGAATTGCACAAGTTTTTGAAGTGTTTTAAAAATTTGGTTTTAGTCAGATGCTCAAAATACTTTTAAGCGGTAATACAAATAAGGGTGTTTATATTGACAACACCTATATGGATATTGGCAGCCCAAAGTTAATGGCAGTCTAAAATATGACTATTGGCAGCCTGATGGATACTGACAGCCCCAAAATTAAAATTTTAAATAGACTTTTTTTAGAAAAAGTGTTCAACATGAAAGTTGTAGATCTCGACGAGATCTACAACTTTCATGTTGAACACTTTTTCTAAAAATGTAATATAGTATGCCTATTTTCAAAGGGCGCAGAACCCGGGCGGAACTATGAGAGCTCCGCCCGGGTTCCGCGCCTTTTGAAATAGGCCTACTAAATTACATTTTTTTAAAAAAAGTGTTCAACATGAAAGTTGTAGATCTCGTCGAGATCTACAACTTTCATGTTGAACACTTTTTCTAAAAATATCATAGAGTAGACCGATTTTCAAAAGACGCATGTTCCGTATTTTGGGCTGCTATTAGCGGTCATATTATGTATATTTTTTATTATTTTTGTTGGGCTGCCAATATCCAAAGCTGGGCTGCCAATATAAATGCCCTAAAATAATGCAGTTCGTGTCATCGATCGCCAGTCAAAATTATTCTTTCTCCTCGTAGAGTCGCCAGATGATTTCCCCAACTAATATGAAGAAGAGTGAAATTAGGAGCAAAGGCAGGAGAGAAATTAAGGAAAAAAAATTCAATTCGTTGTAAATTTGTCTCTATAATAATTTATAGGAATTTTTTTCTTTTTAAATTGTATCTCATAATGAGACACACCTGTTTGAAAAGAAAATTTTAATTAATTAAAATATAAGAATTTTTTTGAATAGGTTTTGTGTTCCAAAATGAGACAACAATTCTAAAATAAAATAAAGGGATTTCCCCTTTTCCTTAGATTAAGGCTTCGTTTGGTTTGGCATTTCGCCGCCTCCGTTTGGAGCAGATGCCGCCGGACGCCGGATAAATAAATGCCTGCCAGCGGCATTTGCTCAGTTTGCACACGCAGCAAGGAGAAAACGGCCCCGATACGCTCCGTTTCGACCCCAACCTCTCCCCCTCCGATTAAAAGTGGCGTTTCGATCCACCGGATGCATCCGCTACCGCCGAACCAAATATAGCCTAATTAATATTCTATAATTCCCCCACAAAAGATGAACCAAACTTTATACTTCAATGCGGGTTGCACACTTAAAGGCTGTGTAGTGCCTTGATTTTTATGAGATATCTAGGGTTACAATCCAATCACCTCATGACAATCTCACTTAGGTGATGACTTAAATTACTGTTGTGAAGTAACTCACAAAATTTCGCCTTTGACACCATTAAGAGTATTAACTCATCCTTAACATACAACTAGAGCACACACAACATCATAGGAATAAGATTTGAGTATTAACTCCTTATTTGTGCTCCCACGTTCACGTCAACAATTACGTTCTTCCTATTTCAAAACCTTTAAAGATTGGGTACCCATTGTTGGCCAGTTCGATATGTCTTAAGTCTCATTCCCCTCGATGTTTTAAAAATCTTTGATTTTTTCAAGACCATTAGTAATAGGGCTGTGCATGGGTCGGTTCGGTTCGGTTCTGCCCAGAACCGAGAACCTAATCATATAGGTTCGGTTCTAAATATTTGGTACCAGAACCGAACCGAGTATTTCTCACCAAGAACCAGAACCGTATTCTCGGTTCAGGTTCTAGTTTCGGTTCCTAAATACTAACAAATAGTCAGATATTCATGTGCTCTTTGTCCTCTGTGCGAGCTTTCAGCGTGGAGTACCTTTTAGAAGAATCGTTGGACGACTAGAGTCGCCGATCTGGACGACACGACGACATCGTCCCCTCAAATGGAGGCGACTCGGCGACTGCGAGTAAAGTCCGGGCTCCTTTGGCCTTGACGTGTCGGCGTCGGCGGTGCGGCGGTGGGATGGTGGGAGGCGAAATTTTAGAAAAGTAGAAAACTATCGAGCGTAATGGCGTATCGGCGACGGGAAGGTAGAGACGCGGAAAACCTAAATGGCTAAATGTGTCTGGTGGCCCTGCTTAGTGCTTAAATGCTTATCGGGAAGGCGGAGCCGCGGATTCGCGGAAGGCATTAATTCGGCCAATTTTTTTTAATTTTTAACTAAAGGGGCAGTGTCATGTGGGTCCCGAATTCTGATTTTATTGGTTTAATTTTTAAATTTTAATGTTTTATTAAGAAGTGAGTGTGGGTCGGGTCGGTTCTGGGTAGAACCGACACCAGAACCGAGAACCGAGTTGTAACCCCGGTTCTTGGAAATTTAAGAACCAGAACCAAACCGGTAACCGATAGAACCGACCCAAATGGCACCGGTTCGGTTCGGTTCGGATCGGTTCTTCGATTTTCGGGTACTTATGCACAGCCCTAATTAGTAAAGTAATATGCCAAATTAAGTTTGCTAGATACAAAGACAAGAGATGCTAAAAACTATTTTTATATTATTTTATAATCTCATATCTTAAGTGTAGAAATTTATTTGTTTTCCTATTATAGTTTTATTGTTCTTGAAGATCTAATAATGATCTATTATTACAATGTATTGTGATTGCAAACACTGATTTTTGATATAAATGAAATTTCAGATATTCGATTCCTTAACTATTCTACTTCAATGCAGGTAGTATCTAAAGCTACACCAGCCCCCGTCCCGATAGGTGCTTGGCGACCTGGTGGGGCGAGACCGGCCGGGGGCCGGGGTCTCGCCCCTGCTCCTTCTAGCCTGGCGGCCTGGTGGGGCGAGACCGGCCGGGGGCCGGGGTCTCGCCCCTGCTCCTTCTAGCCTGGAGGCCTGGTGGGGCGAGACCGGCCGGGGGCCGGGGTCTCGCCCCTGCTCCTTCTAGCCTGGCGGCCTGGTGGGGCGAACCGGCCGGGGCCGGGGTCTCGCCCCTGCCCCTTCTAGCCTGGCGGCCTGGTGGGGCGAGACCGGCCGGGGTCCGGGGTCTCGCCCTGCTCCTTCTAGCCTGGCGGCCTGGTGGGGCGAGACCGGCCGGGGGCCGGGGTCTCACCCCTGCTCCTTCTAGCCTGGCGGCCTGGTGGGGCGAGACCGGCCGGGGGCCGGGTCTCGCCCCTGCTCCTTCTAGCATAGCGGCCTGGTGGGGCGAGACCGGCCGGGGGCCGGGGTCTCGCCCCTGCCCCTTCTAGCCTGGCGGCCTGGTGGGGCGAGACCGGCTGGGGGCCGGGGTCTCGCCCCTGCTCCTTCTAGCCTGGCGGCCTGGTGGGGCGAGACCGGCCGGGGGCCGGGGTCTCGCCCCTGCCCCATCTAGCTTGGCGGCCTGGCGGGGCGAGACCGGTCAGAGGCCGCGGTCTCGCCCTTGCCCCCCTGCAGTTTTACCTTCTTGCCCTCGGGGGGAATTCCCCCTTTACCCCCGACGTGGTTGTTCTCTATTGGCCCGAGGCCTTTTGGCCGTAGGGGTATTTCGGTCTTTTTACTCCCAGGACTTGGAAAAACTATAAATAGACCCTCTTGGGTGCCTTGGAGAGGATCCTTTTCTTAGCTTCCTCCTCCCTTAGCTTCTTCTTGGTAGAGTGGAGAAAGCTCCCCAAGGCGCCTAGCCTAGCCCTTTGGTGAGGGAGGGGAAGAGCTCAGGTAGCCTTCCGGGTGTGAGGTGGGACCTCCGTGCTAGAGCCGAGGGTCTGTTCATAGTCTCCTAAGTCTCCGGTCCGTGACGTTCTCTCGAGTGTAGTAGGTGTGAGGTCACCCCTTTCAGGGACCCCGAACTGCACAGAGGTCAATTTTGGCTTCAACACTTTGGTGCGGTGAGATCTTCATCGGCAAGGAGGTAGTGATGATCTCGGCAAGCTCCCCAGCCCAGGACCCTTTGTTGGGAGGCAAGAGTTCATGGCCTCCATCCAAGGCATCATGGAGATGTTGCGAAGCATTGCTCCTCAGGGTGGTAGCTCGACCCCGATCCCCCAGGAGCTAGCTCCCCCCATTCTCGGCGAGACAGCTTCAAGGGATCTCAGCGAGACAGCTTCAAGGGATCTCGGCAAGACAGCTTCCAGGGATCTCGGCGAGGCTGCCCCAAGGTGGTTAGGCGAGAGTGCCCCAGGGAGGCAGGAACCCAGGCAACTCCCATCTCCACCACATCAAGTTTTGGCGGTCAGCCAAGGGAGAAAAAGACGAAGGAGGAATCGCTCAGGGGGAAGGAACCGAGGCCCCAAGGAATAGGGAGTGAGTGGAGAGATCTCACCCTAACTCGCCCAGAGTTCCATATGTATTTTCCTTGTAATGAGTATCCCCTGCCAAGTTAGGTCAGGGTAGGTTGTATGTAATGTCTTTTTTCTTTACCAAGTCTTTTTGCTCCGAGAGGGTTCCGCTGCCAGGCTCCCACTAGCTGGCAGGGCAGGTAGACCTCTCGTGGAGGTCAGGTACCCTTTGCTCCGAGAGGGTTCCGCTGTCAGGCTCCCACTAGCTGGCAGGGCAGGTTGACCTCTCGTGGAGGTCAGGTACCCTTTGCTCCGAGATGGTTCCGCTGCCAGGCTCCCACTAGCTGGCAGGGCAGGTTGACCTCTCGTGGAGGCCAGGTACCCTTTTCTCCGAGAGGGTTCCGCTGCCAGGCTCTCACTAGCTAGCAGGGCAGGTTAACCTCTCGTGGATGTCAGGTACCCTATGCTCCGAGAGGGTTCCGCTGCCAGGCTCCCACTAGCTGGCAGGGCAGGTTGACCTCTCGTGGAGGTCAGGTACCCTTTGCTCCGAGATGGTCCCGCTGTCAGGCTCTCACCTAGCTGGCAGGGCAGGTTGACCTCTCGTGGAGGTCAGGTACCCTTTGCTCCGAGATGGTCCCGCTGTCAGGCTCTCACCTAGCTGGCAGGGCAGGTTGACCTCTCGTGGAGGTCAGGTACCCTTTGCTCCGAGATGGTTCCGCTGCCAGGCTCCCACTAGCTGGCAGGGCAGGTTGACCTCTCGTGGAGGTCAGGTACCCTTTGCTCCGAGATGGTTCCGCTGCCAGGCTCCCACCAGCTGGCAGGGCAGGTTGACCTCTCGTGGAGGTCAGGTACCCTTTGCTCCGAGATGGTTCGCTGTCAGGCTCCCACTAGCTGGCATGGCAGGTTGACCTCTCGTGGAGGTCAGGTACCCTTTGCTCCGAGATGGTCCCGCTGTCAGACTCTCACCTAGCTGGCAGGGCAGGTTGACCTCTCGTGGAGGTCAGGTACCCTTTGCTCCGAGATGGTCCCGCTGTCAGGCTCTCACCTAGCTGGCAGGGCAGGTTGACCTCTCGTGGAGGTCAGGTACCCTTTGGTCCGAGATGGTTCCGCTGTCAGGCTCCCACTAGCTGGCAGGGCAGGTTGACCTCTCGTGGAGGTCAGGTACCCTTTGCTCCGAGATGGTCCCGCTGTCAGGCTCTCACCTAGTTGGCAGGGCAGGTTGACCTCTCGTGGAGGTCAGGTACCCTTTGCTCCGAGATGGTCCCGCTGTCAGGCTCTCACCTAGCTGGCAGGGCAGGTTGACCTCTCGTGGAGGTCAGGTACCCTTTGCTCCGAAATGGTTCCGCTGCCAGGCTCCCACTAGCTGGCAGGGCAGGTTGACCTCTCGTGGAGGTCAGGTACCCTTTGGTCTGAAGGCTCGCCTGTGGGGGATAGGTTTTGAGCTGAGATCTTCATCGGCACCCCGAGCTCGGCTCGGCCCCAGGTAGACCCGCTGCGCAGGCTCCCATCTAGCTGGCAGGTCCGAAGGCTCGCCTGTGGGGGATAGGTTTTGAGTTGAGATCTTCATCGGCACCCCGAGCTCGGCTCGGCCCCAGGTAGACCCGCTGCGCAGGCTCCCGTCTAGCTGGCAGGTCCGAAGGCTCGCCTGTGGGGGATAGGTTTTGGTTTAAGATCTTCATCGGCACACCGAGCTCGGCTCGGCCCCAGGTAGACCCGCTGCGCAGGCTCCCATCTAGCTGGCAGGTCCAAAGGCTTGCCTGTGGGGGATAGGTTTTGAGTTGAGATCTTCATCGGCACCTCGAGCTCGGCTCGGCCCCAGGTAGACCCGCTGCCCAGGCTCCCACTAGCTGGCAGGGCAGGTTGACCTCTCGTGGAGGTCAGGTACCCTTTGCTCCGAGATGGTTCTGCTGCCAGGCTCCCACCAGCTGGCAGGGCAGGTTGACCTCTCGTGGAGGTCAGGTACCCTTTGCTCCGAGATGGTTCCGCTGTCAGGCTCCCACTAGCTGGCAGGGCAGGTTGACCTCTCGTGGAGGTCAGGTACCCTTTGCTCCGAGATGGTTCCGCTGCCAGGCTCCAACTAGCTGGCAGGGCAGGTTGACCTCTCGTGGAGGTCAGATACCCTTTGCTCCGAGATGGTTCCGCTGTCAGGCTCCCACTAGCTGGCAGGGCAGGTTGACCTCTCATGGAGGTCAGGTACCCTTTGCTCCGAGATGGTTCCGCTGTCAGGCTCCCACTAGCTGGCAGGGCAGGTTGACCTCTCGTGGAGGTCAGGTACTCTTAGCTCCGAGATGGATCCCGCTGTCAGGCTCTCACCTAGCTGGCAGGGCAGGTTGATCTCTCGTGGAAGTCAAGTCCCACCCCCGAGAGGATCTCCTCAGCCATGCTCCCACTAGCTGGTTGGGTCGAATGTGCCTCGGGGAGATCAAGTCCCACCCCCGGGAGGATCTCCTCAGCCAGGCTCCCACTAGCTGGTTGGGTCGAATGTGCCTCGGGGAGATCAAGTCCCACCCCCGAGAGGATCTCCTCAGCCAGGCTCCCACTAGCTGGTGGGTCGAATGTGCCTCGGGGAGATCAAGTCCCACCCCCGAGAGGATCTCCTCAGCCAGGCTCCCACTAGCTGGTTGGGTCGAATGTGCCTCGGGGAGATCAAGTCCCACCCCCGAGAGGATCTCCTCAGCCAGGCTCCCACTAGCTGGTTGGGTCGAATGTGCCTCGGGGAGATCAAGTCCCACCCCCCGAGAGGATCTCCTCAGCCAGGCTCCCACTAGCTGGTTGGGTCGAATGTGCCTCGGGGAGATCAAGTCCCACCCCCGAGAGGATCTCCTCAGCCAGGCTCCCACTAGCTGGTTGGGTCGAATGTGCCTCGGGGGGAGTAAAAGCCCCTTTGCTCCAATGAGGATCCCGCTGCCAGGCTCTCACTAGCTGGCAGGGCCGGTGGTACCTCTCGTGGAGGCTAAGTATTTTTTACCTGGAGGTGGTCTCGCCACCTAGGCTCCCATAGCTGGCGTGGCAGGTTGACTCCCTGGAGAGGTGCACAAGGAAATTGCACTCAGCGAATACGTTGGGTTGGACATTTCTTTCCGAGTTTGTGCCAACCTCGAAAAGAGCGGGGATTGTGTACAACCCCGTATTCGCCCCTGTATAGTTTTAAGCTTTTGAGAGATTTTGCACTCTCGATGACCAATTTTGGCCCTGGCTTGGAAACATACTAGTAGGGGGAGGAAAAATCTACCCCCCCAGTGGCCCTCTTTTGAGGGGCGGGTGTCACGACCCGCATTTTCTCCGAAAATTTAGAAGTATCAGAGTAGAAGAAAACGCGCGTTGTGATGCCACGTCGGACATGGGATAACTGTCGACGCTCAGGCAACCACTAACTGCTAAGACTGAGAAAGTTCAAAGCTTGAATGATGTGAAAACCAATTATATTTTTTTTTGAGGCCGTATCCCTCGGCTTCGTGGATCAACTAGTCCACCCTTTCAAAATTATACTTATACGTAGCGGAAAATACTTTATTCATTTTTTTAACATCCTAAGAGGGTGCTTACGCGTCCCCAGGGGACGCCTAAGGCTATGCAAAACCCTAAATTTAATTTATATATTATATATAGGAAATACCTTTTTTTTCGCGGTTTGAAAATAGTAATTAAGCTTTTTAGGAAGGAAAACATAATGCCTATATTTTCGATATAATAGTTATTTTCTTCTTTTTATAGGTTTTAAAGTAACTAGCAACCTAACATAAATCGTCCCAGAAGCAAGTTGAATAAACTCCAAAATAGGAAATCTAGCAGCATAAGCAAAGTACAAACATCTAAAAGAGAAACCACCAGTGGGCGCCAACAACTGACACGAACCCACTGGTGAGTAGGTATATCTGTACTACAAGTCTAAAGGAACTACCTCCCAGGAGTGAGGAAAAGAAAACTCAGCAACAGCTATAGCACTAGCAACCTCCAGAAGAACCCTAGCCGCACAGTCGGCTATAAACCTGGACCTGAGGCATTCAAGGAAAAGGACGCCTCAGCAAAGCAATATATAAATATGGAAATGAACAGTAGCATAAAAAAAGGAAGTGAAACAGGTAACAGCTAAAGTAAACAAGTGAATGAGGAATACTTTCCATGAGTGAGCAAAAAGGGGTGCACCAAGTGCACGGGTGAAGTCAAGTATCACAAATCTCTGCAAGAAGGATTAGTAAAATAAATGAATCCTAGTATAAAGCTAGAGCAGGAAGAGTCACCTAATGCTGGAGATGGACAAAATCAGAAATAAGGGCCTAGACTGGTGGCAACGGTCCAACCACGTCTAACAGGCCTAAACATCTCAAGCTGCTGTGGTGGTGGCATCGGTCCAACTCAACCAAACAGCTCACATTGTCTTAATAAGACAAGAAGTAAAACAAGGGTGGCGGCATCGGTCCGACCCACCTCAAAATCACATCCTACTCCAGCACTAAGTAACTCGGGAAAACCCTTACTGGTAGTTCCATGAACCACCAAGAAGTCACCTCAATCCTATTACACTAGAGCAACCCACCTAAGAGGCATAGCTACTAGCAGCCAACGGGGTTGGTTAAATAAACACGCATCTAACATCACATGAATGCCTTAACCTTGGACCCTACAAGTACTACCAACATAAAGGTATTTGACAATTTCTATAGCGTAAAAAAATATATATATAAATATAGAGAGTTTTCCCTTAACATAATCAGTCACTAAAGAGCATCTACTTTTTCATCTTTGCTTCAGGTCACTAGCATTATAACAGGGATCATACTTATATTACATCAAGAAACAAAAGGTTACATCCTACCGGAGTTTTCCTTATAACTACTTACGGGACACTGGTATTACCACAAGAATACAAGAAAATCAAAGCCAAGCATTTACGAGGAGATCTGGATAGCATATCAACCGATATCCCACTCATATGCCCGACCAACACAAACTGCTATACAAGCCTTCAAGACAGAATTTAATCAACCCGATCTGGACAAGCATTATCACAAAATAAATTGAGAGGAAAAAAAAACTAGGATAACAACAATTATTGATAATTGGGCAGACTTAAGGCAGAACAAAGCTTTGGGAGATAATTACAGCCATCAATATCACCGGAAATGAAATGAATTAAACTTGCAAGGGGATAAGACACCACCTAAACAATCGGAGGTTTTGCATAATGACATTCATATAGACTCACAAAAAAATAAATAAATATCATAATAGGCAATCAGAGGTTTTGCATAATTGAAATCATGTAACAAGTCTCACCAACAACTAAATTGCATGAATCAAATTACCAAACAGCACATGGGAAGGAAAATATACATATATATTTGTTTTGGCAAGTGGATACTTGCCTTGCCTTTGGGGAAAACACAACAAGAAAAATTTCGGCCAAGACTCACTTCCAAACTGCCGGCCACGAGCAACAATCGAAGGGGAAAAACCTGGGAAGAAAGACTCCATCAAAGCATGAACGAACCAGGACCCTCGACACCCGATCGAAGAAAAAAAACGATGGTGAAATCCAAAAAAAACTACCTCGGAACGACGGTCACGGCTAGAGGAGCACGGATCCGGCCTCAAACCACGATTTCAAGCAGATCTGGGCGGTGAATCGGCGGTCGGAGCAGCCCCGGGCTTCCGCTTGTTCTTCCGCTCGGTTTCTGCAAATCGCCGTCGGGTTGGGGGGAAAGATGACCTAACTGATATATATATATATATATATATATATATATATATATATATATATATATATATATATATATATATATATATATATATATTTATATATAGATATATATTTATATATACACTTATTTAAATTTACACCTATATTTATATACACACACACTAACACTCATACATATACATATAAATATACTTATACATACACACTAACACATATATATATATATATATATATTCATACACACACATATAAATATACTTATTAATTGACTAACACAACCGCTAACCACACTAGCTACAAGCACTAAAATACATGTACACGTCTATTTACATGCATTCGCGCACACAAATTTTCTACCCCGGACGCAAGCACACGCACGCGCACGTACTACTTACAAACCTTGCAAGCACGTGCACGTGCAATTACGCAACGGCACGCCCAAATCGCTCGTTATGTCCTAAATGCGTAAACATGCAAATACGCTCACATAAATGACGGCTCGCTAACTAGCGACCGTTGAAAAGGCGCGAAAACTAACGTTCTCGGATTCCGACCAAATCCGCACCGTAGCTAAACACTCGGGCTACGAAAACATCGGCGAAGTCGGACACAACCTCCGACGACCACACACTTGGGCAAACCTCGCCCGAAGCCAAAGTATAGGGATTCCCTAAGAGGCTCAGCCGGGCCTCCAAAACAGACACCGGCTAGCTGGGGAAACCATACAACAGGCTAAAACCTCTAAGAACACCTAACGAGGTACTCTAACAACGGCACGAGCCGGGAATGCGCCAACGTAACGCCAACGAGGACTTAAATAATTGTCGAAAATTCGGGGGCGTTACAGCGGGTGCGCCAAGTTGGCTAACACCAGCCCCCGTCCCGATAGGTGCTTGGCGACCTGGTGGGGCGAGACCGGCCGGGGGCCGGGGTCTCGCCCCTGCTCCTTCTAGCCTGGCGGCTTGGTGGGGCGAGACCGGCCGGGGGCCGGGGTCTCGCCCCTGATCCTTCTAGCCTGGAGGCCTGGTGGGGCGAGACCGGCCGGGGGCCGGGGTCTCGCCCCTGCTCCTTCTAGCCTGGCGGCCTGGTGGGGCGAGACCGGCCAGGGGCCGGGGTCTCGCCCCTGCCCCTTCTAGCCTGGCGGCCTGGTGGGGCGAGACCGGCCGGGGGCCGGGGTCTCGCCCCTGCTCCTTCTAGCCTGGCGGCCTGGTGGGGCGAGACCGGCCGGGGGCCGGGGTCTCGCCCTTGCTCCTTCTAGCCTGGCGGCCTGGTGGGGCGAGACCGGCCGGGGGCCGGGGTCTCGCCCCTGCTCCTTCTAGCCTGGCGGCCTGGTGGGGCGAGACCGGCCGGGGGCCGGGGTCTCGCCCCTGCTCCTTCTAGCCTGGCTGCCTGGTGGGGCGAGACCGGCCGGGGGCCGGGGTCTCGCCCCTGCCCCTTCTAGCCTGGCGGCCTGGTGGGGCGAGACCGGCCGAGGGCCGGGGTCTCGCCCCTGCTCCTTCTAGCCTGGCGGCCTGGTGGGGCGAGACCGGCCGGGGGCCGGGGTCTCGCCCCTGCCCCTTCTAGCTTGGCGGCCTGGCGGGGCGAGACCGGTCAGAGTCCGCGGTCTCGCCCTTGCCCCCCTGCAGTTTTACCTTCTTGCCCTCGGGGGGAATTCCCCCTTTACCCCCCGACGTGGCTGTTCTCTATTGGCCCGAGGCCTTTTGGCCGTAGGGGTATTTCGGTCTTTTTACCCCCAGGACTTGGAAAAACTATAAATAGACCCCCTTGGGTGCCTTGGAGAGGATCCTTTTCTTAGCTTCCTCCTCCCTTAGCTTCTTCTTGGTAGAGTGGAGAAAGCTCCCCAAGGCGCCTAGCCTAGCCCTTTGTTGAGGGAGGGGAAGAGCTCAGGTAGCCTTCCGGGTGTGAGGTGGGACCTCCGTGCTAGAGCCGAGGGTCTGTTCATAGTCTCCTAAGTCTCCGGTCCGTGACGTTCTCTCGAGTGTAGTAGGTGTGAGGTCACCCCTTTCAGGGACCCCGAACTCCACAGAGGTCAATTTTGGCTTCAACATGCTCCATCGCCAAGGAGAAATTCAAATAATGTGGATGATTTTAGACCTAAGATATCCATGACCCAATTAGAAAAACTTTATACTTCAATATGATTAGGGAAGTCAAAATAAACAAGACTATAGTTGTTTACCAAGAAATCGACAATCCTCTTCAAGGTGGCTAGTTCAGGGCCACACCGACCGCATGAAGGGCTCGCCCCATGGAGGTCGCGACCTCCACGACTATATATGGTCGGCTACCACTCGGAGAAGTCGCATCCAGACGCGGTCTAATCGCCAGAATGCCCAGACCGCTTGGGAGCTCTACAGGTTTCCTCCTGATGAGGTCGCGGTCTACCTTAGTCAGATCGCCCAGTCCACCAAATCGCCAAAGGTGATGTCACCTTGTCCAATTCTGGAAGATTCTTGCCCCGAGCATATAAATAGGACCCCAAACCTCCCTCGTGGGAGGAGGGCAGTCAGGAGGAGTGAACCTGCTGCTAGAAATAGCTTAATCGCCAATACTGGAGGCAGTTTGTCCCTTTAAGCTAGCAATTGGGGGACTGCCGCGGGTAGTACGGGCGGCTAGGAGACTTGAAAGGGCGAGCTGCCCTCCTGACAACTTCGATGTAAGCAAAACAAATTCTAGGAGGCCTCTGCATATAAGCTTGGTGACTTGGACCCCAACACTCCCAGGGAAGACCTCAGGTGAAGGCAGACAACCTAGGCGGGCTAATTCCCGATCGTAGCAAGACCAGCCTCGGCGGCCTGGTTCCCGACTCCACTAGGTCAACCCTCACGAGGACATTCCCAGCACATTTGGCGACCTAAACATTCAGACCACAGAGTTAGACTTGGCGATCTGGGCCAGGGCACATTCGGAGTCGGAGAGCATCAGGCGGCATTTGCGGTCTCTGCGACCACTTCCCGGCGACCTCTTCCCAGCGGCCTCTATAGGCGACTTGCATGACTTGTGCGACCTGGGCAACAGCTTGTGAGACTCGGGCGACGGTTTGTGCGTCCTGTACAATTCAGGCGGCCTATCTGACCTGGCCGACCTCTACTTTACCTGCCAGCTCTCCTTTCTAGTTTAGTTTACTTCCTTTTCTATGTAATCGAGCATAACATCAGTTGTAATTCGTGCCCGGGTGAAAAAAATACTTCTCTGCAAAAAATCGCACCAGGGCGAAATAACCGCGCCCGAGCGAAAAACTGCGCCCGGGCAAAAAATTTGCGTCTGAGCGACAAATTAGATCCCAGGTGAGAAATTCGTGCCCGAGCGAAAAAAACCACGTCGAGGCGAAAAATCAGCGCCCAGGTGAAAAAACCGCGTCTGGGAGAAAAAACCGCGTCCAGGCGAAATATTTGCGATTGGGCGAAAAAATTGTTGTCAAAAGAAAAAATCGCGCCCGTGTGAAAAATTCGCACCTAGACAAAAAAACGTGCCTGAGTGAAAAGATCGCGTCTGGATAGAAAAAACATGTTCAAATGAACAAACTTTTATGAATGAATGATAATTTAGATAAGCATTTATGGACAAACTATTCAAACAGTCTACTGCTTATTTATCATTGTTTTTTATAAAATCTCTATTCAATCATAAATTTTCAATTAGCAGTATATTCATCATCATAAGTTGTTCCAAACAGAACAAATATCTCCACACAAGTTTATAGCAAAAATTAAGATGAAAACATCACTCTATAAGCAACTATGACAAATAGATAAATGCTATTGCCGGATCTAGAAAAAAATTTGAACTTATCTATCTTATCGGAGCCGTTTATCTCTCATCTGGCCACAGTTTTTGATGTATAAATAGTCAAAATTCATTGCCTTGACTAGAGAAATCCAAATCCACTAACAATTTTGCAAAATTCTTGGGGGGGGGGCAGCCCACCCCCTTTAGATCCGCCCCTGGCTTTATGCTCAATTTGGGAGAGCGGCAACAATGCTAACTGAAGATGTTGTGCACGGAGACAGCAAAAATAGGCTATGTTTGGCACACCATTTTTTGCTCCGATGATTTTGGATAAAAACACTACTGTCATAGAATGTATTTGACAAGTTCAAAATTTTAAATGACATGTCAAACAAGTTTGCTGACATATTTTTGAGGGAAGAACAATATTTTTCTCCGTCCTTTTGAAGAATTTGCTGATACATCCGATTATTTTTGATATATCGACCGACAAGACTTTTGAAAATATTATCCGCTATTTTATTTTATATTAGTAAACTAATGATATATTATGTATGCTTAAATAAAATAGATCTATTGGTTTAGTTTCATGTTTTGTTATTATAATTATTTTAGTATAATTTTTCCACACTATTATATTATATTATATGACAAAATATGAAAAAAAATCAACATATTTATTTGTTAATTATTTTATATTCTTAACATCAATTTATTAAGGTTAAAATCACTTATAGTCAATAAAAATATTTAACTACTTGATTGGTTTTTATTTGTAAAACAAAATTTAGTATTACTAAAATAAAATTATTATATAATATTATAGTCAATTAAAATCCATTTTCGGAAGAAAAGTTTGTCAAAAATACTGATTTTCAAAGATCAAAAAGTCACCTAAAATGACGTTGAAAAGTTGTCTAAAATGGTTGATGACCAAAGATGGAAAGGTTGCCTAAATTTTGATTTTTAAAGGCGAAAAAGCTTCCTAAAATAATTATCGCCAGGCGGTAGGGCTACCGCTGGTGTTAGCTTTCATGCCTATAAAAGAGCAGAACTCCTCCTTTCAGACTATACAAAGAGAGACATAAAAGAGAAGAGACGGTGATCACGACTGAAGCCAGAGCTCTCATACTTTCATGAGTCACCTCCTTGATGTCAAGAGCTCCTCTCAACACTTGTGAAAGCCACAGACTCGAAGAAAGATCGACCACACATATTCTCCATCGAGTTCATCATATTGAGGGAGTTTTTTATTATTGTTGTATTTAATATTTCATTTATTTCTCCTAGTGTTGTAAATTCGCCGCAGGTAAGGGCGACTAAGTCGTGCGAGACTTAGGGGAAAAATTGTTCTGTGTGGACGTCGGTTTCCTGGGAGGATTCCGCAATTCACCGTGTGTTATGACAACTAGGTCTAGGCTAGATCTAGGGGCGGTATGATCCCGTATCTTGGAGAGATAGACTAGAACCAACCGGTCTTTGGGAGAATTGTCGGTATAGAAAAGGAAAAAAAACTCTATTGTAGTCTTGATCCCAAGCGTGATTGAAATCATAATTTTGCAATAATAACTTTTGCAATAAAAAAATTATTTCTTTTTTTGCATGTCTACAATCTTTTTATTCTATGTTTAAAAGAAAGGAAAACTTATGTTACTAACGCATGACGATATCAATACTGCTGGCGATAGGAAAAGCAAATCAGAATCTATCTGATTCTCTCCCTTAAATTGAATATTATTTTAAAACTCATATTCATCCTCTCTGAGGGTGCTATAAGATCCAACAATTTCCTTTATGCGATTGACGTGATTTTGCTCATTTAATCTTTACGCTGTAAATATAATTTACTAAATATAACTGTTGTGAATTAATTACATGGTTAATTTCCTGCCGTTTTACGAGACTCCAATATAGGAGATTTTTTGAATCATTTTATGCACAAACTCTCTTACTCTCAGTCTTATACGATCCTACATGTTTACACGATCCTGCTCTTGCAGTATTGGTTCTACTTTCTTGACGTTTGTTTTATCAAGTGGGAGTTTGAGTGTTCTGTGCTTCTTTAGTGTTCGCGCACATCAAAGTATTTTAGATCTAGTCAGATGTTGTACCTTGTAGGAGTGAGCGTTGGTTTAAAGCCCTGCAAGAGAGTAGTGAAATTTCTTTAGAACAGTAACCACACGACTTAACCATGCTTGATTCTAAACTAGATAATATTTTGCTTTCTTTTATTTCATTATCTCAATGTTAATAATTTTGTTTTTTAATCTTGTTTTTAATCTTGTTTTCAAGATCTGATAATGTAGTATAATAGTTTCAAAAACGAAAAATTTTATATTATTTAGGAATAAAATATAAATATTTCAACAATATAAAAAAGTTATTAGTCAGCACCTTTAATCTCCAGCAAAAGGATCGTGTTGGAGTATCATCTCACAAATTGCCTAGTGTTAGTGAGAACATGTCATTGAGAATTACTCAAGAAGTTTAAGAATAAAAAAAATAATAAAATCAAATATTCAAAACAATTGTTTGTAATCATTTTCATTTGCAATGCAATTTATTGTATGCATTTTAAATTTCAGTAATTTGTAACGGCATCCCGATCTAATGACTCCACCAAGATCAAACCAGAAAAATTTAATGAAAATAGATTTCGTCGTTGGAAAGCACAAATAGAATATTGACTTAATACTTTAGGTCATTTATCCGCAATCTTTTATACTTCAACTGTAGAAACCAAAAAGCCTAATGGTGCTGCAAATGTAATCGCCTCCTCCCTCTCATCGCCATCATCTTCTAGTGCAAACATCACTAGAACATATGTCAGACTTACCTCTTACAGAGATCCGGTAGATATAAAACATCATTGTCATCACTGAATTCTTAACGCTCCTTCTGACAACCTTTACTATGTTTTCCTCCAACTTCATACGGCTAAGGACGTGTGATATGCACTTGAAGCCCGCTATAACCTTGACAATGAGGTATAGTTTGCTATAATGTTTTCAACCTCCACAAACTAAAGATTGATGCTTCCAAGCCTATCAATCCTCAACTCCATCAACTTGATGAGATGTTATCTAAAAGCATAGTTGATGGCTCAATCCTATCCGAAAAATATTTAGTAGCATGTCTTATAGACTCTCTTCCCGATTCATGGTCTAACTTTAACATTAGACTAAGACATGAATAATCTAACTTCACTTATGTTCAAATTCAAAATGTTATCCGTATAGAGAAAAAACATAAAAAAATAAAAATTTCGAAGCCCCCAAATATCTTGCTCCTAAAGTTAATCTCATCGAATCTTATGACAATCATTCCTCCCCCCATCAGTTCAAACCTATGGATAAGAACCATAAGAAAATTTTCTATCGAGGTTCTCACCTTAAGAACCCAATCATTCTAAACCCGATCCTTCCAACCAAAACCCAAGTAAGAGAAAATGATGCTTCATCTACGGCCGCACAAATCATTTGTCTACTAATTGCTTTTACAAGAAGACAAAACCTGCGATCTGCAAACACATGCGATCAAACCTCAGACCAATATGATCCAAGCACCAGATCAACCAATCTTCAGGTTAGATTATACTCCTAGACTTTTTCTCACTTATTATTCAGATTGAAAATTTGATTCCGAAGCAAATGTTCATACTTATTTCGACCACTCTTGACTGATTTCATCCTTAATTTTAAGAAACGAGACATAGCAGTTAGAAACTTTTACAATAAAAGTCACCAAATATCTATTCACCCGCCCGTGCGTTATCCATTAGAATAACATACATTCGAGTGGACTAGTTAAAGACTACATGTAGTTCAATTTTCATATTCGAAAGATTATAAATCTCACATTTGGAGCTAGGATTATGAGGTCTTATGTATAAGAATTATCATTTAACATGATATAATCTAACATTACAGTAAGCCTAAATAATCCTTGAAAAAGCATATCATTTACAAATGAAATATTTTTCATAATTATTTACAATACATTAGCTTATAATACTATTCCTAGCTAAGAGCTAGTCAACATGGTGAAGTTGAGGGTCCATTTGAAGTTTCTAAAGTTAAGATATTGAGAAGCATTCTATTCCATCATTATCTAAATTGTATCATGCTTTTTCTTCAATGTTTCTTATCAGTTAGATATTCTAAGATGACATTATATAGAGTACTAAGGCTGCGTCTGGCGCAGCTTATCGCAGCTTATTTGCTCCAGTGAGGTCGTACAAAAATGTCAGTCATATTTTGAACTTATCGCAGCTTATCGCAGCTTATCGCAAATGAGATGGTTCATCTGGAGAGCTTGACCCCTTCCACCGCGACTCTAAACGAAGATGACAGATCTGGAGAGTTTGGCTGAAAGCATTAAACGGAGCATGCAGATCTGGAGAGCTTGGCCGGAGATCTGCCCCTTCCACCCCCGCAGCCACCAATTTTTTTGTTCCTAGCCCAGACATCACCCCCACAGATCTCCCTGGGGAAGAAGATGAACGAATATCGCCGATTTTGAACTTTTCTTGCTAAGGAAGAAGATGAATAGTAACCTCCCCCTAGTTCTTTATATCTCAAAAACTACCGCCCAATCTAATAATGGAACAGGTGAGGTGTGAGCGCATGCTACTACATATTTTGATTTTTTTGAGCTTTTTTTTTCAATTGTAGTGAGAAAACACACTCTGGAGTGACATTAAGAGATCCTTCTAAGGCTCCGTTTGGCACGGTGATGGCGGTCATGAACACGGGGTTAACGCCTACTTAAGGAACTTCATCCACTTTTATGTTCAAACGGATAATGTTTGTTAGGTGATCCTCAACGAATTACGTTTTACCCATATCATTCTTTAAGGATCACCTAACAAATATCATTTGTTTGAACATAAAAAGTGAATGAAGTTTCTTAGGTAGGCATTAACGAATGACAATTTAACTCCCATGTTCATGACCGCCGCCATCGCGCCAAACGAAAAATACTGCGTGCGTTACTCTCACCTAGAAATAGATGCAGGAGTAAATACTGGTCATTGATTTCCTGCAGAAATAGCATGATTGATCCAATTACTGATCAACGGTCAGTATTTAAT
The DNA here is from genome assembly GCA_039583875.1 of Platanthera guangdongensis. Taxonomy (NCBI): domain Eukaryota; kingdom Viridiplantae; phylum Streptophyta; class Magnoliopsida; order Asparagales; family Orchidaceae; genus Platanthera; species Platanthera guangdongensis. The sequence continues at coordinate 4,705,633 of CM077154.1, read as the reverse complement.
ACCGTATGGATCATAGGATATCAGATCAACGATCAATATTTACTTCTGCACCTAGAAATAAGTGAGAGTAACTCACATAATTTTTTTTTTCATGCCAAACGTAGCCTAAATGGTAATAATCCAACAAACAATCTCCCTCTTTGGCTCTGTTTAGGATGACCATTTCCCGGCGCAATAGACTCCATTTGCTACCCGAAAAAAAGAAAAGCTTTATTTAGGAAACCTTTCAATCTTTAGGCTGCAGCATTGAGGTGGTCATTCGAATTTTAGGGTCTTGTTGAAAAAAGAACTTGAGAGTTTCATTCTCCATTTGAAAACAAAAGAAGAATACAATTCTCATCTATATATCATGTGAGGTGTGCGAAATGCTGAACATGTGTCGGTACGCCTCCTACGACAGTATTCGTCGTAGAAAACACGATGACAATTTTCTACGGCAACTTATAAACTGAAGCAGCTTACAAAAAAATAAAATAAAATATGGCTCAAGAGTATAAAGCGTGATGAATTGACTAATAACAAGAAGTATGTCCCTTTCAGAGCAGCCTTGAACAGCTAGCTGAAACATTTAGGTAATGGGAAGAATGTGGGCATGCAGAACTTTGGCAGCATATGCAAGTAGAGTGTGTTACAAAATAAAGAGAAGTGAAAATAAAGTAATGAGTGTGAAAGCAAACCAGGTAGCCAAGAATTTGGCTCTTCCATTGGAAGCAGGTGAATGATGGTTTTGCCATTCGGCCAGCAGCTCGATATCCTTCGTTGCCTGCATTACACAATTGCGATAAAAAGACTGTTGCGAGAAATCTGCATGCATACAATAAATGTGTTGAGATTCTACCTCAGAAAGTTTCTTGCTCGCAAGCTCCAGCAACTCGGCCAGCCGTTTTTCTACATCAGCACCAAGAGATTTCTGCTCCTTGCCTACTAGTGTTTTCATGACTTCCACTTTCTTCTGGACGGAAAAAAGTATAAAATTTGGAGTTATGGTAGTGAAGAGCAAGTGGGTGAATCCAACGTTCGATCGCCGTTTGGGGCAGGTGCACGGAGGGCACTGCCTGTGTTAAGATAATTTTCTTCTAAGTATGAAAAAAGCTAGCCAACTTTGACCATGTTTTTCAAGCATGTGTTTCATGACAAGTGTGATAAGGAGAAACCGCATTTGACCTTTTAGCTAAGATGTGTATTTTGATTAAAGGAAGCTTCATGCACATATCATCTACCACATCTATCACCTTAATTTTGGCCCTATAAATAGGGATGAAGGAAGAAAGGTAAGACATCCACTTCTCTACAAATTCAAACATTGAAAGATTTCTAGAAAGGCTTTAGCGGCAATCGTCTTAGTTTGGAAGAGCTTTCAGACGTCGTTGTACAATGTTGACGAGAAGTACTTCGCCTACACGGATTGGATCTAGAGCAGATTTGGGCAAGAATTCGAAGAGGCATCTTGGAGAGGATTTATGTAATCCATCTCGTCCGCCGCTGTGGTAACTTGCAGTTTTTCTGTTACTATTTATTGTATTGTGTAGTGTGAAGCTGATGAAAATCCTATAAGTATCGATCGAGGAAGGAAAGTCTTGTAATTGTCTATTGTTTCATACATTTTATTGGCGGCTTTCCGGTTTGGACTCCGACCGTCTCGTGGTTTTCACCCTATTGGGTTTCCACGTTAAATATCCGTGTCACTTTTATTATTCTTGTTTTGTTCTGTGTTTGTGTTTCGACAAACCGTTAAGCGGTCGTGCAGATACTTGCTCGAACTAATTTGCATGTGCTCTGGTCGGGCTTGCGTGCTCTCTAGCCCAACAAGTGGTATCAGAGTTGGGTTCATTATCAGAGCAATTATCAGGCTGACCTGTCTGAGATTCAAGACGAGTCGATCAGATATTTCGGGTTAGTGATTGGGTGCGGTAGGTGACGACCATTGGTCCGCTCTCTATCCTCTTTGATTCCTTTTTTTGAAATAGTCGGCTCAGAGAACTGAGGTCAGTCCGATCAGTCACGGAGCACGATGGAGTCTACTTCAAGTTCAGGCTCCGAGCAAATTGTGAAACTAAACAGCACAAACTACCACCAGTGACACTTAGTGATAGAGGATCTTATACTTGAGGAGATGCCTAAAGACAGATCAAAATAAGTGAAAGGTGGAACACCAGAAGCTATGAGGATTCGTCAGACGGTTTGTAGAGCCGAACGTCTATAATCATGTTGCGAGCATCGTTAATGCAAAGATCCTTTGGAAAACTCTCGAGACATTGTATGTCAAGAGTACTGACATCAATAAACTATATCCACTGAAGAAGCCGAGGGGGTTCAGATACAAAGAAGGATCCTCTATCCTGGATCATGTGAACGAGTTCCAGGGTATCATTGAACGCCTCACTGCAATGAAGGTGACCTTCGAGGACGAGGTTAACGCACTGTGCCTATTAAACTCATTTACAGACTATTGGGAGATGGTAAGAGTTTCTCTGATCAACTCCTCTCCGGGTGACATCATTACTATGGAAATTGCCAAGAGCGACATCCTGAATGAGGAGCTGAGACGAAAGTCTCAAGGACATTCAGGCTCTTCTTCACGAACTGATGTCCACTATATTGAGCCCAGGGGGAGAGGTATGAGCAAAAGCAGAGAAAGGAAGTATGAGAGGAGTCAAAGCAGAGGAAAGTCTAGGTCCCGCTACCAGAATATGGAATGTCACTACTATCACAAGAAGGGTCATATTCAAAAATTTTGTCATACTTTGAAGAATGACCAGAAGAAGAAAGGAGAGTCTTAAAATGAGAAGACAAATACGCATATGGCTGTCACTATCTCTACAGAGGAGGATGATGTCATCATTGTTGGAGATAATGTCACAGATGCACTCTTATACGATGATAGGAGCTGGATTGTGGACTCAAATGTTTCTGCACATGTCTTCCACAATAGAGAGTTGTTTGTCACTTACACGACACACGACTGTAGAGTGCTTAGAATGGACAACGGTGACACGTCTAAAGTCATCGGGAGGGGAGACATGCATTTTAAGACTAGCACGGAAGGTTTGCTGATTTTGAAGGATGTGTAGCATGTACCCGACATTCGCTTCAACTAAGTTTCAGTTGGAAAGCTAGGTGATGAGGGACAGTTAATTGTCTTTGGTGAAGATTTTTGGAAGCTTATTAAAGGGTTGCTAGTAGTAGTCAAAGGTTATAAAGATACTGGTCTATATTACATGGAGGGGAGGCCTGAAACTGCACATGCCAACACTATCAGAGATGGTGTATGCACATCTTTATGGCATAGGAGGCTGAGTAAAATTAGCCAGAAGGGCCTAGGATGTCTCGCCAAGAAGAAGATTATATCTGAGCTATCTATGCATGAGTTAGAGAGATGCGACTACTGCATGGCTGGAAAGCAGAATAAAGTATCTTTCTAGAGCCACACTTCCACCAGGAGATTCGAGCCACTAGAGCTCATACACACAGATGTTTGCGGACCACTGAAGATCCAGATAAGAGAAGGAGCATCTTACTTCGTGACGTTCATTGATGATTATTTAAGGAAACTTTGGGTCTACATTATTAAGACCAAAGATGAGGTGCTCGACATCTTTCAGAGATTCCACGTTGAAGTGGAAAGACAATCTGGAAGGAAACTGAAATGCATCAGGTCCGATAACGGAAGAGAGTATATTGGTCCCTTTAATGAATACTATAGAGAGCAGAGGATCAGACATGAAAAGACTCAACCCAAGACGTCGCAGCTGAATAGCGTAGCTGAAAGAATAAATAGGACATTAATGAAGAGGATGAAGTGCTTGCTGTCTAAGTCAAATCTACCTGGCATGTTTTGTGATGAGTCTTTATACACAGTTGTACACGTCATCAACTTATCTCCTACTGAAGTTGGATTTCAAGACCAGACAATGGAGTTTTCTGGGCTATGGATGTAGCGACGAGTTTGACTATAGGTTTTTTGATCCAGTTGAAAAGAAACTTGTACGCAGTCGTGATGCTGCATTTTGTGAGGATCAGACTATTGTTGAACCTAATAAGACAGAGAAGGCCGACTCTCACACTGATACAAAGTCTCCTATGATTGGAAGTGACGATATTGAGAAGGCTGCAGAGTCTGAGCCGATACAGGGCACTGAGCCACTTCCAGATCATGCAGACGATATTGATGATGAGCCTACAAAGAACATCACTGATGATGTGCCTATACCAGCAACTGAGCTCGCTCCACGGAGGTCTGATAGAGTCAGATACCCATCTTTGAGATATTCCACTAATGAGTATATTCTGTTGACTGATGCGGGGGAGCCCGAGTAGTTTGAAGAGGCGATGCAGAGCTCAGGAAAAAAAGAATGGATGGTTGCTATGCAGGAGGAAATGCAAACTCTGCATGAGAACCACACTTATGATTTGGTGAAATTGCTTAAGGGCAAGAACGCTCTGAAGAATCAGTGGATTTTCAGAGTAAAACAGGGAGACCCCTCAACACCACTAAGATACAAGACTAGATTAGTGGTGAAGGGCTTTATTCAAAAACATGAAGTTGATTTTGATGAGATCTTCTCTCCTGTTGTAAAGATGTCAGCTATCCGGGTAGTTCTTTGCCTTGCTGCGAGGCTAGACCTGGAGATCGAGCAGATGGATGTTAAGACCGCGTTTTTACATGACGATCTTGAGGAGCTATATATAGAGCAGTCTGAAGGTTTTAGGGTCAAAGGGAAGGAGAGCCTAGTCCGTCGCCTGAAGAAGAGTTTGGATGGCTTGAAGCAGGCCCCGCGACAGTGGTACAAAAAGTTTGATGCTTTTATGGGAGAGATTGACTTCAAGAGGATAACCCTTGATCATTGTGTGCTCATGAAGCAATATGCTCTAGATGATTTCATCATCTGACTCCTATATGTAGATGACATGCTGATAGTTAGTAGGAGCAATGCTCGTATTGCCGAGCTGAAGCGTAAATTGAGCTCAACGTTTGCGATGAAGGACTTGGGAGCTGCGAAGATCATCCTAGGGATGCATATTCAGAGAGATAGAGGGACCACCTCCTCTGTGATTACTGTGGGAAGACCCGTCATACCAGAGACACCTGCTTCAGACTCCATGGTTTTCCTCCATCGAGGGGTGGTACTCCTCATCGCGGTAGCCGTGGCTTCAAGGGCTCCCTTGGTTGACATACACCTCGTTCTGCCAATATCACTGATGCTGCTATGGATACGTCTCCTGCTCTGTCTGGTGATGACTCTTCTGCCCTCCTTGGAGTTTTTTCGGCTGATGAAGGCATTGCCCTTTGCCGCATGATGCAAGGTATGTTTACGGAGTCTTTTGCATTGTCTTTGTATGCCCACACTGAGACTCCAGGTGCTCACTCTTGCACTCAGTGGATCATAGTGGATCATTGACTCTGAAGCCACATACCATATGATTGGCTCCGCCTCAGGTTTCATTTCCTATACCCCTCTCTCTGGTCGTGATAAGGTGAGCATTGCAGATGATTCCCTATCATATATTGCTGGGAAGGGCTCCATCTCATGTTCCTCTCTCACCTTATTGTCAATTTTTGCATGTTCCAAATTTCACACGTAATTTACTCTTTATTACTCATTTGACTAATTTCATGAACTGTTTGGTAACCTTTCATCCTAGCTCTTGTGTTTTTCAGGACTTGAAGATGGGGACGGTGATTGGCTCTGGTAGTCTGGTCAATGGTCTGTACGTGGTCAACTCCAGCACAGCGGCACAGGCTCTAGCCCTTCACTCTAGCACATCCGACTTATATTCACAGCATAGTCTCTTAGGACACTCGTCTATTCATGTTATGAAATTATTGTTTCCTGTTATGCCTGCGGCTATTTTTACTTCCTTTGTTTGTGATATCTGGGTTGTTAACAAATATTATTATACTAATTTTAATCTTGTTTCTTTGCCAAGCTCTGTTCCTTTTACTGGGATTCACTCTGATGCGTGAGGACCTTGTCCCGTATCTTCTATTTCAGGTTGTGTTTGGTTTGTCACTTCTATTGATTATTTTTCTCGCACTACATGGTTATATTTACTAGGCAAAAAAATGATGTTTTTCCTACCTTCAAAAAGTTTCATAATATGATCTCCACCCAATTTCATGTCAAAATTCAAATTCTCTGCAGTGATAATGGTCATGAATATCTGGATTTGCACTTTGCTGCATATTTGGTTGATTATGACATTATACATCAAACCACTTGTGCATATTCCCCGCTCAAAATGAGGTTGTGGAGTGTAAGAATCGTCACCTTTTGGAAGTGACTCGTCGTCTCATGTTCACCATGCATCTTCTCAAGTATTACTGGGAGATGTTGTCCTTACGACGACATATCTTATTAATCGCATGCCCTCTCGTATTCTCGGGAATGATACTCCCCTCGGCTCTCTTCGGTTCCCTTCCTCTCAGCTCACTCCTAAGGTGTTTGGATTGTCTGCTTTATTCATATCCATCACCCTCCTCCCACCAAACTTGATCCACGGACACTAAGGTGTGTGTTTATTGGCTACTCTCCTTCTCAAAAGGGATACAAGTGTTTTCATCCTCCTACTAAGAAGAGTTTTGTCACCACGGATGTCACGTTTCGTGAAAGTGAGGCTTATTATCCTGCCCCAGGTGACCCCCCTTATTTGCCCTCTTCTTTGCCTTCTCCATCTTTACCTCTGCCCGTTCCACCAACTTATCCCTCACTTTAGGAGGAGCTGCTACCATCGGAAGTGAGTGATATTCCTGTCCCTAATTCTATTCCATCTACTACTCCTATTTTACAGGTGTACACTCGACGGAGAAAGCAACCCACTGGCACACTTGACCTAACTGTGCAACCAGATCAATTATTGGACCAGGACTCAGGGCCTTCCGAGCTTCTCATGGCCCTCAGCAAATGTATCTGGTCATGTACGCAACATTCTCTTTCTAATTATGTTTCTTGCGACTCTTTCCCACCTCTTATAAGACCTTTCTGTCTTCCCTTGTTTCCATATCCATACCAACATCTTGGTAGAATGCTATGGAGATTTCCGTATGGAGAGAATCAATGTTTGAGGAAATGGCGGCGCTTGAAAAAAACAACACATGGGATTTAGTGTCTCTTCCCCATGAGAAAAAACCGATTGGATGCAAATAGGTGTTCTCTGTCAAACAAAATTCTCAGAGTGTTGTTGAAAGGTGTAAGACAAGACTGGTGGCAAGAAGGTATACACAAACCGATGGAATTGATTATCAGGAAACGTTTGCTCATGTAGCAAAGATGAACACTATCATAGTTCTTTTATCTCGTGCTGCCTGTAAAGGATGAGATCTTTGACAACTTGATGTTAAAAATGTCTTCCTCCATGAGAATCTGGATGAGAAAGTTTATATGTCTCTCCCACCAGGTTTTTCTCCTAAAAGTTCAATGGGACACGTTTGCAAGTTAAAGAAAACCTCAAATGGACTGAAACAGTCTCCAAGAGCTTGGTTTAGAAGATTTCACAAAGCCATGTTATTTTTTGGTATCACTAGGGCCATTCCAATCATACACTGTTCATCAAGCATAAAACGGTAAACTTACAACTCTCATTGTTTATGTTAATGATATTGTTATCACAGGCGACGACGTGAAAGAAATCAAGCTTATAAAACAAAAATTGTCTTCCGAATTTGAGTTCAAGAATCTGGGTGCACTCAAATATTTCTTGGGCATTGAAGTGGCAAGGTCCAAGCATGTGATATTTATCTCCCAGAGGAAGTATACTCTGGATCTTGAGAATACTGGGATGAGTGGTTGTCGACCAACTGATACCCCAATTGAAGCAAACCACAGAATGAGTCGTGATGATAAAAAAGGAGATTGAAAATATACCTGAGTTTCAGAGGCTTGTTGGGAGAATAATCTACCTGGCTCATGCCCGACCTGATATTGCTTATGCTATGAGCGTTATCAGCCAATTTATGCATGCGCCAAAGACTCGTCACATTGATGCTACCAATATAAATCTTACATATCATAAGTCCTCACCAGGGAGTGAGATCTTGTTTTCCTCAAATTCGGCTCTAAGAATTGAGGTATACACTGATGTTGATTGGGTCGGGTCAATCGACGATCGATGATCTATCTCGGGATATTGTTCTCATGTTGGTGGAAATCGTGTTACTTGGAGGATTAAAAAACAACAGGTCCTGGCAAGATCCAGCACTGAAGCAGAGTTTCGGGCTATGACCCAAGGTGTTTGTGAGGGCTTTGGTTGCGTTCTCTGCTAAGTGACCTAGGACTCTCTGAAGATGAGCCCATTCGGTTATATCATAATAACAAGGATGCTATCAGCATCGCACACAACCCTGTCCAGCATGATCGTACGAAACATATTGAAGTGGATTGTCATTTCATCAATGAGAACATTGAAAAGGAACTTGTGTGTACTCCTTTTGTTCCCCAAATAGACAACTTGCTGATATTCTCATGAAAGGCCTGGGTGGAAGTACCTTTGTAAGAATTGTCATCAAGTTGGGCATGATCAACATCTCACGCCCAACTTGAGGGGAAGTGCTACAATATGTTTTATTTATGTCCTATTTTATTTACAACATGTCTATTATTCCATGGTCCGCCTCCATATATAGAGGGAACTTGTACTCTTCGAATCATATCAAGTCATTATTTTGTTTTCTCCAACAACCTACAATTATATATTACAACAGAGATTTATTAGATGCCATTAATGTATTAAATGGAAAATTTATTTTCCTAATTTGTAGGGAGGGGTGCATGAATTGGAGTCTATTTAAGAAAGTGTTGTGTCAGTGTCAACCAGTTATCATCTTAACTCCTGTGTACAGTCTTCAGACTTTTGTTGGGCGATGGAACCAGTCCTCAAGTTATATGTGAGGGAGAATGTTTCTAGATTATTAGCGGGCAGTTATTCATCTTGCAAACTTTTGTCTGTTCTTCTTCCCCCTTTCTCCCACCCCTCAATAATTTTCTCTATCAACTATCCCATAGCGAGAATTGTGATAAAATATTTATGGTATAGTTTTAGCTCTTCGGCTACCACAACATGAATGAAGAATAATTGAAGATTCAATATTCCTAACATCATTTTTAATCTGTTCACTTTCATTTAGTACTGGAAGAATTATACTACGAGGCCTTGCTTTTAGTTCTCCTGGGCTCTTTCTTAAATACTACTGTTTGTATCATCCAAGAAGAAAGACAACCGCATCATAAATCATACTTTTAGAAACTGTGGATGGATAAAGATGCAAGCTTGATCTTTCTTGAAACTACTGAGCATTATGCTTCTTGTTCTTTACCTATTTTATTCTACTTTTTGTAGTGATTTTTTACACTATGCTTCTTAAGCCCGGCTTAGTTGTAATTACCTTAAACTTTCAAGGGAGACGTAATTGCACAGTTTTTAGTTAAAAAGAATACCTCGGACACTGCAGAAGTCTTCTTTGTAGCTTCAGTTAGCTTCTTTTCAGCTTCAAGCAGCTTCCTTTCAACTGCAGCTAGAATCGTCTCACGCTCATGTAATCTCCTCTCCAGCTGTACCTTGTCTTTGTCTTGTCTTTCCACCTGAGATATAAGATGATCTCTCTGATACTCCAGCTTTCTGTATTTACTCTCAGAATTATGTTCTTCCTTCAACTTTAGCAAGTTCATAACTTTCATCGCCTGCAGTGTTATCTATTGTAAGGAAAACAACGGGCAACGATGTACACTGTGTAAGTTAGGTAAGCATATAAGTACATGTGCGTGTGCACGATTGAACCTGCGCTAGCATACGTGCACATGATCTTCATCTTCCCTTTTCTCTCTCTTCTTTTTTAAAATTTACAAGGAACGTATATTTATTTATAGAGTGGAGAAGTGACAAAACTTCTCCTTCTACAGTGTGGGACTAATGGAGCCTATACAACACTATACAAAATTACATGTACATTTGTTATACTGTCCCGCAAGATAAAGCATACATATTGTAGGATTCAAGCTTGTAAACAAACTGGAGATAATATA